>BLSH010215072.1:90126-105556 GCA_018402905.1 Glandirana rugosa | reverse complement strand
GGCAATATTTCAGAGAATATTGCCTTGGAGGTCCTTCCCTTCAACTTGCAACCGAATTCTTTAAATTGGTTCTTAAGGGGCCTCCACCTTCCATCTATTCTGTCATTGGTTCCAATGTGGACCAAGACAGTTGGGTCATGCCCAGCCCCTCCCAGTAATTTATCAACCCGGTCCACCACATGCCAAACCCTGGCACCAGGGAGACAACAAAACATTCGGTTGAGGCGATCTTGGCGAAAAATTATTCTATCAGTCCTTCTAATTATAGAATCCCCAATTACCACCAACTGTCTAGGCCTACCTGCACTACCCCTACCACCCCTACTAGATGGGCTGCTCTCCCCGCTGTTAGGGGGAGCAGTGACATCCAGGGCTGCCACCTCTGAGTTAGCCACCCCCACATCTTCACTCAAATTGGCAAATCTGCTAGGGTGCTCAAACCCAGGGCTGGCCTTCCTTTTCTGTGAGCCCCTACCACTCCCTCTAACTGTATTAACCCATCTACCTACCTTATAATCCTGACTTACCTCTCCACCCTCCCCCTTAACCCTACTAGCCACCTGCTCAGTGAGCAGAGGACCCTTTTCAAGGTTGACAGCTCCGTCCAGCGTTGCAATTTGCCCCTCCCGATCTCTAATGCGAGCTTCCAGAAAGGCAACCTGCTCACATCTGTCGCAGCGGTATCCATCCTGGAGCTGTTGCTCCATAGTTGCATACATGCGGCACACTGTGCACTGCACAAAACCTTCAATCTTGCTATCACACATGTTCCCAGATACAACAACACTAATAACAGGAAATGTCTGATGTTACTTACAGGTCCTGAAGACTCCTGTTATAATCTCCTGTTTTAAACTCTGGTTTTTAACTCACCACTTAGTCAAGGTCCACTTGGACAGAGGTCCAGCAAGCAAAGAGGTAGCAAGCTCTGAAATGCGCTCAACAGAGAGCTTTATAGGAATTGAATCACCTGTGGCAAATTAACCACTCCCCTTAATTAGCAGTCTAAAGGAAGGAAAGAAAAAAAAAAAGCTATTTAAAAAAGCTGCAAAGAAAAAACCCCCAAAAAACAAAAACTCCAAACACAGCAAACACCAGAAGTCAAAATCAAAGCTGTTTCACTCAAAGATTCCCACTCCTTTGCTCTTAACCAGTAAGTTCAGGCAAACCAGGAGTATCTGGGCCTGTTCCTGGACTCAGAGCAGGCTAAAGGTTTTTCCTTCCTCCAGCCAAGTTGCGGTCACTGCAGTCGGCAGTGAAAATTTTCTTGTCGCACCGACGGTCTTCCTTACGTGGGGGGCTGGGGCTCATGGTCTCAACTTTCGAGGCGATACCATACGCCCAGAGTCACACTTGTCTCCTTCAACGAGCAATTTTGGCTCGGTGGGACAGATCCCCTCGGTCCTTGGACCTTCTGATCCATCTGAGCTCTCAGACCAGGGCATCTCTGACCTATGTTTCCGGGACTCAGCGTTGATTCAGGGGAAGTCGTTCCTGTATGTGATCATTACCACGGATGATAGTCCTTTGGACTGGGGCGGGGTCCTGGGTCAGCTGTCTGCCCAGGGCCGTTGGTCGGCACAAGAGGCTCGCCACCCCATGTACTGGAGCTGAGAGCAATCAGATTGTGCTTTTTTCTCTGGATGAGATTGCAGGGTCGTCTGATTCTAATTCAGTCGGACGATTCCACAGCAGTGGCGTATGTGAACCATCAGGGCGGCACAAGGAGTCCAGCCTGGTATTGTGTTGGGCGGAATGTCACGTTCCGGCAATCTCCACCGTTTACATTCCAGGTGTGGAGAACTGGCAGGCGGACTTTCTCAGTCGCCAGACACTGG
Source organism: Glandirana rugosa (assembly GCA_018402905.1). NCBI lineage: Eukaryota > Metazoa > Chordata > Amphibia > Anura > Ranidae > Glandirana > Glandirana rugosa. The sequence continues at coordinate 103,718 of BLSH010215072.1, read as the reverse complement.
ACCAGGGAGAGTGGTCTTTCCACCCGGAGGTGTTCAATCAAATTTGCCACAGATGGGGGACGCCGGACGTGGATCTCATGGCGTCCCGGTTCACTCACAAGGTGGAAACCTTTGTGTCCAGAACGAAGGATCCGTTGGCAGTGGCCACGGACGCTCTGGTGGCCCCCTGGGGCCTTTACCGCCTTCTGTACGCTTTCCCACCGATAAAACTGCTTCCGCGATTGATACGCAGGATAGTGGCGGAAGGGATACCAATAATACTGGTGGCTCTAGATTGGCCTCGGCGCACTTGATACGCCGATGTGGTGCAAATGGTGGCAGACGCCCCTTGGCGGCTCCCGCTGCGAGAAGATTTTCTGTCTCAGGGACCCATCTTGCACCCTGCTTTACCCTCGCCGGCTTTTACGGCTTGGCTATTGAGTCCCAGGTGCTAAGAGATAGGGGAGTCGCCGACTCCCTACTTTGTTAAAAGCTTTCAAGTGTACTTCTCGCAAGATTTATCACCGCACCTGGAAGTCTTGTATAGCTTGGTGCGAGGCGGAGGGTCATAACCCTCGCTCTTTTGTTGTGTCCAGGGTCCTGACTTTTTTGCAGCAGGGCCTGAACAAAAAAACTGGCTTTGAGTACCCTCAAAGGCCAGATATCGGCTCTGGTGATTCTCTTTCAGAGACCTTTGGCTTCGCACTCGTTGATTCGTACCCTTGTACAGGGTGTGTGACACGTGGCGCCTCGGGTGATGGCTCCGTGGTATCTGCATTTGGTGCTTTCTGTTCTTCAGAAACCGCCATATGAGAATATCAGGGAGATTTCCTTACAATTGCTGTCGCAGAAGGTGGCCTTTTTACTTGCCATCACTTCCGCCAGACGGGTGTCTGAATTAGCAGCACTATCGTGCAAGTCTCCCTACTTAGTCATGCATAAGGATAATGCGGTCTTGTGACCCTCTCCTTCCTTCCTTCCGAAGGTGTTCTCTTCCTTTCACATTAATGAAGATATTCTTCCTTCATTGTGCCCTCGTCAATCGCACCCAAAGGAGTTTGAGTTGCATGCTTTGGACGTAGTGAGGGCCTTACAAGGGTACTTGGCTGCTACAGCTTTTTTTTTTTTTTTTTCGAAAAGCTGATGCTTTGTTTGTGCTGCCAGAGGGTCCACGCAAAGGGTTGGCGGCCTCGTCGGCTACGATTTCTCGTTGGTTTGGAAAACCGTGACCCATGCGTATTCTATTCGGGGCGAGGTCCCCCCTTTTCCGGTCACGGCTCATTCTACCCGGGCTGTTAGCACTTCCTGGGTTTTCAGACACCAGGCCTCGGTGTCACAGGTGTGCAAGGCGGCCACTTGGGCCTCGGTACACACTTTCACTAAGTTTTATAAAGTTGATGTGTTTGCATCTTCGGATGCTGCTTTGGGCCGCAAAGTGTTGCAGGCGGCAGCGTAGGCGCGTCTGGTGCCTCCTTAGAGGTTCAGTTGGGTACTGTTAGTGTTTACCCACCCCTCTTTTTGACACAGCTTGGGGACATCCCCACACGTAATGGATAGCTGGGTCTGTCAGTGAACGATAGGAGAAAAAGGGATTTTATTAAAACTTACCGTAAAATCCTTTTCTCCGAGATCACTGACAGACGCAGCACCCACCCCTCTGTGCTCTGTTCTAGTACGGCTTGTGTACAAACTGAAGAGCTATGCTATGAGGGGGTTTTATGTGGGAAGAGAGGACGGCCCCCATGGGAGGGGCCAGCTGTTTCTTTTCCCTGCCTTGTTAACTCCTAGTGAGACCAGCATTAAACCCCACACGTAATGGATAGCTGCGTCTGTCAGTGAACTCGGAGAAAAGGATTTTACGGTAAGTTTTAATAAAATCCTTTTTTTTTTTTTCAAATTACTTTTTTTTTCTCTTTCATTCGTCGACAGGCACAGCGACTCTTAGGACTAAGTGGGTTATACTACTCCTCAGGAGTTTATTAGGCAGAACAGGCAGTTCTAACAGCAAAAAGTACAGTAACACACAGCCCCTCCCAGGGGGCAGTCCCCACTGGCAGATAACCCCACACCCAGCTCCTGCTAGCTCAGTTTTTTTCTGCCTAGTGCAAGGAGTTAGACTTAGGCTCCCTGTTGGGATCTGTGGTACCTCTCTGGTCCACTTTGGCTGTCAGGAGACAGCCTCACAGATGAAGACTTCAATCAAGCAGCCGTGCTGGGCAACAGGCTGGGTCTCGGACCCAGGTAGTCTCCCCAGCCGCCCATCACGCGCTAAACCAGATGCTTCACGCTTGGTCGAACGTGACAAGCCCCGAAGTGGACGGGGTGGCCCCACGGTTTAAACGCCCCACCATCACACGCAGTGTGCCCTGGGCTGACCGCTCCCTCCGGCCTAGCCAGGAGCGCGAACGCTGTCTCGGGTGGGATCCCCGCACCGCCCATCTAGATGGGGTAAGTACGCTCCTCCCCCTCGGGGCTCCGGGGGGGGGAGCTGGCGGGCCCCCTCTGGGGTGAGCGCAATGGGTGTTTTCCCCCCTCTTCCTCACTAGTGCCCCATCCCTCCGGGATCCTGCTGTTGCCGCACCCCGCCGGGGGCTTCCAGGGTGGTCTCTCTGGAGCAAGGCTCCCTCCGCCTCCCCCCCCCCCCCACCTGTCTTGTGCTGCAGCGGTCGGCGCGCTCGGCGACCATTTTGCCAGCGCCCGGCTGCCATTTTCTTGTAGCCGTCCGCACTGTTTAGGCCTAGGGAGCGCCCGGCAGCCATCTTTGTGTAGCCGCGGCCCTGGTACAGGGGTGTTTTGGCCTCTAGTGTACAGGGCGACCATTTTCCCTGTGTCTACATGTGGATGTGAGGCCCGTGGAGCGGTCCTGGCCAGTGTTTGGTGCCGATTTACCCCCCCAGCAGGGCGCAGTTCTCCCTGGCAGCGGCAGAGGCTCTGAGCACAGCGGCAGGGGGCGGCAGGAGTGGGTGAAGGCAGCGACAATGATGGACAGCGGCAGCAGGCAGCTCCTCTCTGAGTCGGGTGGTGAGTCCCATTGGGGTGTCCCTTCTGCCCAGCCTTGCTAAGCTGTGGGGTGGGGGGTGCAGTGGTCTCCCGGCAATAGGCCTTATTTGGTGGGCATTGCCAGGGTGGGTGACAGTATGGCAGCCGATGCGGCTGCTTCCCCACCAGATCTCTCGGTGCCTGCAGCCAGCACTTCAGGGGCTCTAGTAGACACAATGTCGACAGTCCTGGAGATGTTTGTCTCCCAGGTAGAGTCGCTGTTGGACCGCAGGGACGCCAAAAAGTGCCCCTTGCCCCCCCTTCTTTGGGGGAGGACTCGGACCGTGAGGGGGGCTCCTCCGTTGCGGGGACCCCCCTCGAGCTGTCGGATGTTGACGCTCCTGATAGCAGGGATGAGTCTGAGCCATCCACTACTGCGCACGAGAAGGCTTTCGTAGACGCTCTAATTACTTCAGTGCGTGAGACCCTGCGAGTGGAAGAAACGGCGGGACCCTCTCGGAGGGTGCCCGTTCCCTTCGGGTCACACAGACAGGCCCTGCGGCTAAGGTCTTTCCTTATGTGGACTTTCTCGATAAGTTTGTTTATAAGGTTTGAGCTCGGCCTCAGAGCTCCCATCCCATCCCGAAGTGTTTCACTGTGCGTCATCCCTTTGAGGATAAATTATTGAAGAAGTGGGCTTTGCCCCCCGTGGTTGACCCACCGGTGTCCCGCCTGTGCAGGGCGACCACCATCCCAGTGGAGGGCACGCCATACTTTAAGGACCCGGCTGACAGGAAGGCTGAGGCTTGTGTCATGTCCCTATTTGTTTTGACGGGATTGGCCATGTGGCCCGTGGTGGCCTCTGTACTGGCGTCACAAACACTCACTGAATGGGCAAAGCAGTTGCACAGTGAGTTGATCAGGACTCGTGTTTCTCCCGAGTGTGTGGACCTCGCTGACCGGATGGTTCAGGTGGCTCAGTATTTGTGCAATGCTGCCCTGGACGCAGCCCCCTGATATCTAAGGCGTCCGCGGTCTCTGTGGTGGCCAGGCGGTGGCTTTGGCTGAAGTGCTGGTCTGCGGACCTGCCTTTTAAGAGGACCCTGGTGTATCTACCTTTCCGGGGGGCGGCTCTTCGGTGACTCCCGGAGCCCAGGAGGAGTGCGGACTCCCGGAGCCGTCAGGGGCCTTCCTTTCCGGCCTATAGGCGGCCTTTTCGTCCCTCCCACGCCTCGGGCAAGGGTCCACAGCCCGCCAAGGCCCCCGCAGGTGGACAGGAGCGTCCCTGGCCGTGTAAGCGATCCAAGCCAGGGGACAAGGTCTCCTCCGCATTAAGGGTTGCCCCTGCCCGGCGTTCGGGTGGGGGGATGTCTCCTGGGGTTCACGAACAGGTGGTTTTCCGGCATCTCGGACCGCTAGGTGGTCTCCTCGGGGTACAGCATAGAATTCCGTTCCTGCCCCCCAGACAGGTTCTTTGCCTCCAACCTGCAGCTACCTGCGGGCCCTGTTCGGGGCTGTGCAGGACCTGCTGGGTCCAGGGGTGATTGTCCCCGTTCCTCGAGTGGAACGTTCCCAAGGGTTTTATTCCAACCTTTTCGTGGTTCCGGGATGGGGTTCGTCCCATTCTGGATCTGAAGGACCTCAACAGGTTTGTGCGGGTTCGCAGGTTTCACATGGAGTGGGTCCGCTCGGTAGTAGTGGCCCTGCACCAGGGCGACTTCCTGGCCTCCCTCGACATCAATGATGCGTACCTGCATGTCCCAATCTGCGCCCAGCACCATCGCTTCCTGCTCTTTGCGGTTGGAGAGGATCACTACCAATACTGCTGGCCCTGGTTCTGGCTTTGTGAGACAGAGGGGTATCGCGGTGGTGGCGTATCTGGAGGACCTTCTCCTGCGAGCGGAGTCAGCTCCAGCGCTTAGGGACAATGTGACGATTACCCTGCACACTCTGCAGGAATTCGGATGGGTGATCAACCTCCCGAAGTTGGTCCTGATTCCTTCTCACTGCCTAGAGTATCTGGGGCTGATCCTGGATGCGGCCCAGGCAAAGGTTTTCCTTCTGCCAACCAAGCGGCAGACGCTTCAGTTGGCAATTCGGTTCCTGCTGTCCCAGAACTGGCCCTCACTTTGGTTTTGCATGCGGGTCCTGGGCCTAATGGTGGCCTCCTTCGAGGCGGTCCCTTATGCTCAGTATCACACCGAGTTCTGCAACGGGAGATTCTCCTGAGATGGGAGAGGTCCCCATCTTCCCTGGATCGGGTGACCAGGATGGATCACCCAGTGAGGGCCTCGCTGCTCTGGTGGCTGCGATCCCCGGCTCTTTGGACGGGGAAGTCTTTCCTCCCCCTTCACTGGACAGTGATCACGACTGACGCCAGCCTGACAGGCTGGGGTGGAGTCCTGGGGTTGCTTTCAGCCCAGGGACGGTGGTCTCTGGAGGAGTCTCGTCTCCCGATCAATGTCCTGGAATTGCGGGCGATTTGGTGCTGCCTCTCCCATTGGACGTCGAGGCTACACGGGTGCCCAGTCCGGATTCAGTCGGACAATGCCATGGCCGTAGCATACGTGAACCACCAGGGCAGGACGAGAAGCTCGGCTGCAGCCTCGGAGGTAGCCCCCATCCTGCGGTGGGCAGAAAGCCACCTTCGGTTAATATCCGCCGTCCACATAACGGGCGTAGAAAATTGGCAGGCGGACTATCTCAGTCGTCAGCGCGTAGACCAGGGAGAGTGGTCCCTACACCCAGATGTGTTTCATCAGATTTGCCTGAGATGGGGTGTCCCGGATGTGGACCTGCTTGCGTCCTGTCTCTTTCCTTCGTGAGCAGAACAAGGGATCCCTTAGCAGACGCGGCGGATGCTCTTGTAGCTCTGTGGGATCGGTATCGACTCATCTATGCCTTTCCTCCTCTCAAACTGCTTCCGCGCTTCCTGCGCAGAATAGAGGCGGAGGGCATTCTGACCATTCTGGTAGCTCCTGATTGGCCAAGGCCTCCTTGGTACGCAGACGTAGTGCGGATGGTGGTGGACGTCCCCTGGCGACTCCCGCTTGGTGAGGATCTTCTGTCCCAGGGGCCCATCTTGCACCCTGCTTTACCCTCTCTGGCTTTGACGGCCTGGCTATTGAATCCCAGGTGTTGAGGGATCGGGGGGTCTCGGACTCTGTGATTCCTACCATGTTGAAGGCACGTAAGGCTACTTCACGTAAGTTTTACCACCGCACCTGGAAGGCTTACATTGCCTGGTGCGAGGCTGGGGGGTGGAAACCTCGCTCCTTCTCGGTGTCTCGGGTTCTGGCCTTCCTGCAGAAGGGCCTCGACCAGAAACTGGCGTTGAGCACTGTCAAGGGTCAGGTTTCTGCTCTGGCGATCTTATTTCAGCATCCTTTGGCGATGCATTCGTTGATCCGTACTTTCATGCAGGGGGTTCGGCATGTCGCCCCCCAGGTATGGTTGCCTTTGGTGCCATGGGATCTCAATTTGGTCCTCTAGGTACTTCAGAAGCCGCCTTTTGAGAACATCCAGGGAAATCTCTCTGCAATTGCTTTCGCAGAAAGTGGCTTTCCTGGTGGCCATCACATCCGCCTGGCGGGTGTCTGAGTTGGCGGCTCTGTCTTGTAGGTCTCCTTATCTGGTCCTACACAAGGATAAGGCGGTTTTGCGCCCGTCTCCTTCTTTTTTGCCAAAGGTGGTGTCATCTTTCCACATCAATGATAACATTGTCCTTCCTTCACTTTGCCCACACCCGTCTCACCCTAAGGAGGTTGCTTTGCACTCCCTGGGTGGTGTTCAGGCCCTGCGGGTGTATCTGGCGTCCACGGCCTCCTTTCGGCGGTCAGACGCTCTTTTTGTCATGGTAGATGGCCCGTGCAGAGGTTTGGCGGCCTCATCGGCCACTATCTCACATTGGATTAGACAGACGGTGACCCCAGCTTATGCTGTTCGGGGTCTGGAGCCTCCCTTCCCGGTCACAGCTCACTCTACCAGGGCGATTAGCACTTCCTTGGCTTTTCGACATCAGGCGTCTCAGGTGTGCAAGGCAACTACTTGGAACTCTGTGCACACCACCTCAAAGTTTTACAAAGTTCATGTTTTAGCATCCTCGGATGCTGCGTTTGGCCGCAAAGTTTTGCAGGCGGCTGTGTGAGACACGTGTGGTTCCTCACTGAGGGTTCGGTTGGGTGTAGTTTCTGTTGTTCTGTGACCCACCCCTCATTTTTTGGCACTGCTTTTGGACGTCCCACTTAGTCCTAAGAGTCGCTGTGCCTGTCAACGAACGAAAGAAAACGGGATTGTTTGACTTACCGTAAAATCCTTTTCTCTGAGTTCAACGACAGGCACAGCACCCACCCCTCTGGATGTTGCGCTGCTTGTTACGAACTGAGCTAGCAGGAGCTGGGTGTGGGGTTATCTGCCAGTGGGGACTGCCCTCTGGGAGGGGCTGTGTCTGTTACTGTTCTGTTTGCTGTTAGAACTGCCTGTTCTGCCTAGTAAACTCCTGAAGAGGGCGGTATAACCCACTTAGTCCTAAGAGTCGCTGTGCCTGTCGACGAACTCAGAGAAATGGATTTTACAGGAAGTCAAAAAATCCTTTTTTTATTATTGCATTTAGTGTAAATGAGACCTGAGGTCTTTTTTTCATAGTTAAGAGGTCCTAGCATGCGTTTTTCTCTTGCAAGGAATAAAAGATCAAAAAAAATTTTTTTAAAAGGACAGTTTCAAAATAAAGTAAAATAAATAAGAAAAAAAAAATTAGAGTCCCATCCCGCTGAGCTCGTGTGCAGAAGCGAACACATACGTGTTGTGCCCGCATATGAAAACAGTGTTCAACCCACATATGTGAGGTATTGCCACGATTGTTAGAGCGAGAGCAATCATTTTAGCACTAGACCACCTCTAAAAATTTCTAAAGGTTACCAATTTTGAGTTACAAACCTTGCCGATGCAGATTTTTAAGTGCCAAAGTTTGTTGCCAGTCCACGAGCGGGCGCAATTTTGAAGCATGGCGGGGGGTATCCATTTACTAGCCGTAACATTATCTTTAACAATATGGAGAAAAATTGGACTAACTCAACTGTTGTCTTATTTTTTAACTCAAAGTACATTTAAAAAAAAAAAAAAAGTGATTGTAAGACCGCTGCACAAATACGGTGTGACAAAGTATTGCAACGACTACCATTTTATTTTCTAGGGTGTTAGAAAAATGATATATAATGTTTGGGGGTTCTAAGTAATTTTTATAGCAAATAAAAACTGATTTTAACTTGTGAACACCGAGTTTGAAAAAGAGGCTCTGTCCTTAAGTGGTTAATTGATACTTTTTTGATACATTAAATATATGCTTTTAAACCTACTCAAGCCTAGTTTTTTGCCTCATTATCCACTTGGTCACTCCATGTGGGTGCTTTACTTCCAAAAGGGGGTGTCCACTTCATTTTTTTGTACTGACAGAAGTGTGCACAGCAAATAGCAGCTCATCCACAGAGTTGGCCAGGGTGGGGTAATTCCAGTTCCGACCTGCTAAAAGCGTTCTTGAGCAGGTCGGGTCAGTTTTCTCAGCTTGCTAAATGCCCTAAATGTAGCAGCTTTGCCTCACTCTTCTTCTAAGCCAATCCCTCTCATACGGACTGATTCTCAAATCGTTGCACGGTCACCATTTTAGGCACTACCGCACATGCACAACTTCTTTTTTTTTTTGCCACTTCCACCTGATCTAGGGCTTATGTGCAGAAGCCATCTTGGTACATCTGCATTGTTGCAGTGCATGTGTGGGCGCCAAATTTTCCCCTACAGAGCAGGCATGCTTGTCATATGCACAGGGCACGATCCTCACAGAGACAGTTATAGCAGGACTCATGTCTTCAATTAGGAAGGAGATGGTGATATTTTTCAAAAGATCAGCTAAAAAAACTTTTTAAAAAATCTTGGGCTCAAAGCTTTCGGTCTTGCAGACAATGTAACTCAGGGAACTCCTCTTCTGGATCAGATTATTACTCATCAGTGGAAAAAAATTGAGATACCATTTCGGTGCTCATAAAAGAGGTGTGCACATGTCTTAAGTTAAGCCTCCTAATGTGTACCCTGTTCATGCCTTTTGTGAAAGATCTTTTGTGTGAGTATTGAAAACATCCAGAAAAAGGGTTATGTTCCACCTAATCACTATGCTCAACAATACCCCATTGACCAGGAATCTTCCAAAAAATTAGTTGTTTCTGAGGCAGACCCAGCTACCTCTTGCCTCAATTAGACTCTGATGGTTCTGATTGAGGACTTACCTACTTTTAGTTATCCTTTAGAGAAGTGCTTAGAGGCCCTGCTCAAGGCTTCGTTTACGCTTTCTGGACCAATCACACGATCAATTGTGATTTGCTATGGCAGTATTTCGGACACTCTGGGTCTGGTACAATGGTCTGGCTAGAAACCCTAGTGACATTGAACTGCGTGATCATCTCTCAGTGGTCCTCACTGGCTTTGAATGACTAGGACGCAAATGCGGGTGCTAACCTTACCCTCCTTCCCATTTTAGGCAGAATGAGGCATCAGCAGATATTCCCTGGAAAGAGGTGGATATCAAGGATGCCTACCTACACATCCTTATTTTCTGACTTCGCCAAGCATTTCTTTAATTCAGAATTTAGGATCATCTGTTTGTAGGGTTACCAGTGTGGATGGTACAGGTCCTGGAAAGGTTCAGCTGGGTGCTGAGCCTTCAGAAGCCTTGGGTCGGACACAATGTCTGGAGGCTTGTGTTCGACACGGTACCAGTGAACGTACTGCTTCTGCCAAGGTGGAGTCCCGAAGGATGTTGAAAACTCCCTGCATTCAAGCATGAATGAAGGTACTAGAAAAGATATTAGCTGCCTTTGATGTGGTCCCCTATGCTCAGCTTCCTTCCAGAGCGCTACAACTCAGTATCCTGTCAGTGTGGGACAAATGTCAGGAGTCCTTGGATCTGCTAGTACAATTGACTGCCAAGGGGGATTTGACTGGCTCTCCTCTTTCTGCCTTTGGGGTCTCCCTGTCGGTGTGCATTCAGACAATGCCATACTGGTGGCATACATCAATCCTCAAGAAGGGATAAGAAGAAGCTGTTCAGGAGAAGGCAGACCTGATCTTGTCTTTGGCAAAACGTAATGCTCCCGCCCTCTCCGCTGTGCACGGTTCTCAGTGTGCAATTTTGGCAGATGGACTTTCTCAGCTGTCAGAAACTGAATCCAGGAGAAAAGGCTCTTCAGCTAGGTGTTCTCAAAGATTTGTTTGTGGTTGGAGACATCAAATGAAGGTCTTTTGGCATCCAGAATCAACAAAAAGGTACAGTTTTGTGTCCTTTACCAGAGATCCTCAGGCATTTGTAGTGCTTCATTTTTGGATCAATTTTCCTGATCTATTCCTTTCCTCCTTTTTAGCTTATTCCTCCTGTTGTGCAGGTAATTCCGATTTCTACCAGCTAGGCCAAAAATCTCTTGTGTAAGGCCTCATGCACACAGGATGTTTTTTGACTGTTTTACAGCAGCTGTCTTTAGCTGCAGATGTTTTTTTTTTCTACAGTCAATAAACCCTCCATCATGTTGCCCTATGTGTTCATGCACACATAGGCTGTTGTCAACTGTTTTGAGCACTGACGTTTTTGAGCTGTAAAAAAACCCAAGACCAGAGGGTTCTGAGAGACGTTTTTCAGCTATAAAAACGTCGATCCCCAACATTTTTGGATGTTTTAGATCAATTGAAAAAAGAAAAAAAAAACGGCAGTAATATAACACTGGTAAAACCTGAAAAAAATCACTGATAAGCTACTGACGTTTTTTGGACGTTTTTTTTAAAGTCCTGTGTGCATGAAGCCTAATGGTTGCCAAAACCAGCTGCGGTTTGTAATCACACTGGCAGAGATCACATTAAAGGTGCATGGGGCACATTCTGGCTTTTCATCAGCCTGGTCTGAATAGGTCTCTAGCTTTCAGAACCATCAAGGGACAGATCTTGGCCTTAGCTGTTCTGTATCAGAGACCTGCTTCATTCATTGCTTAAAGTGTTTGTGTAGAGCAGGAATATGCAATTAGCAGACCTCCAGCTGTTGCAGAACTACAAGTCCCATGAGGCATAGCAAGACTCTTGACAGCCACAGGTATGACACCCAGAGGCATGATGGGACTTGTAGTTTTGCAACAGCTGGAGGTTCCCTAATTGCATATCCCTGGTAGAGTGTCACATGGATTGTTCCCACTGTGTAGCCCCCCTGGTCTCCATAGGACATTCATTTGGTCTTGTCTGTTTTGTAAACTTCCCCTTTTGAAACACTGAGAGATTCCCTTGTCGATCCTTTTTGGTTATTACCTTGGCTTAAGGGTCTGTGAGCTGGCTGCCCTATCCTGCAAGGAGCCTTTCCTGGTTCTTTACCAAGATAAGTTTGGTGTTGAGGCCTCTGTCCTTTTTCTTTCCTAAGGTAGTGGTTTCTTCTTTCTACCCATATCAAGACCTTGCAATGCCTTCTTTTTGTCTTAATCCTAAGGAGACGGTACTTCACTCTTTGGATGATGATCAAGCTGCTCAAGTTTGTGAAGGCTACAGTTTGTAAGACTGCTGCCTGGTCTTCTCATCACACTTTCAAAAAGTTCAGCCAAGTGGATGTCACGCTACTGACCTCACCAGTTTTGAGTGAAAGGCCTTGCTCTCTCCCCTATTCTGTTTTTAGGTTTTGGGCATGTTTGCTTTGTTTTCCTGCCCCTCGTGTTCCATGCTTAGGGGCATTCCAAAGTAGTCCTGTAATGTACCCGAAGAAAAGTAATCCCTTCCCTTTTTGTCTGTTCCTCACTGCTTACTCCAAACTTGAGGCTTAACTGAGCTAGGAGGGGTTATGCTTGTGCAGAGCTTCCTGGTTTTTTAGCCAGGGTTCATTCACCTGATGGTGGCAGCGTAATGCAAATAGTCATGAATATGGAGCCCTCCGTGTGCTGTTATGTACTCCAAGGTCAAACAAAATCCTCAATTTTGTACTTAATATAAAATTTCACTGAGGGGGACAGATTCTTCCACTTCTTGCAGCTGTTGCCATTTATTTGTATACTGAAAAAGAGGATATCAAAGTACTACAGCCTAAAGGAAGGACATAAGGACCAGAAATCAGCGCTCTAGTATAACCATGCAATCAATTAAGCACAAAATATGATCGATCTGACAAATTAAATCAGAGAAAGCCTAATTGTGCAGCAACCGTCTATCATAAATTATGCAAACCGGGAAATAACAGCAGCCACTATTAACCACTTGACCACTGGGCACTTAAACCCCCTTAACAACCAGACCAATTTTCAGCTTTCAGCGCTCTCACACTTTGAATGACAATTACTCAGTCATGCAACATTGTACCCATATGAAATTTGCGTCCTTTTTTTCACACAAATAGAGCTTTCTTTTGGTGGTATTTAATCATCGCTGGTTTTATTTTTTGCGCTATAATTAAAAGACCGAAAATTTTGTAAAAAAATGATTTTTTTCTTAGTTTCTGTGATAAAATTTTGCAAATCAGTAATTTTTCTTCATACATTTTGGCCAAAATTTATACTGCTACCTATCTTTGGTAAAAAAAAACAAATTAGTGTATATTATTTGGTCTTTGTGAAAGTTAGAGTCTACAAGCTATGGTGCCAATCACTGAATATTGATCACACTTGATATACTGATGGCCTATCTCATTTCCTGAGACCCTAACAAGCCAGGAAAGTACAAATACCCCCCAAATGACCCCTTCTTGGAAAGTAGACATTCCAAGGTATTTAGTAAGAGGCATGGTGAATTTTTTGAAGTTGTAATTTTTTCCCACAATTCTTTGCAAAATGAATTTTTTATTTATTTATTTTTTTCCCCAAAATTGTCATATGTTAACAGGTTATTTCTCACATCCCGCATATTCATACCACAAATTACACCCCAAAATACATTCTACTACTCCTCCCGAGTATGGCGATACCACGTGTGACACCTTTACACAGCCTGGCCACATACAGAGGCGCAACGTCAGGCGTTCTAGGAGCATAAATTACACATATAATTTCTTGACTACCTCTTGCACTTTTGAAGGTCCTGGAGCACCAGGCCAATGGAAACGCCCAAAAAATCGCCCCATTTTGGAAAGCAAACACCCCAACGTATATTCTAGGAGGCATAGTGAGTCTTTTGAATGGTTCATTTTTTCCACAAGTTTTTGGAAAATGTGGAAAGAAAATGAAAACAGTGTGTACACCATAGCGGTATGAGCCCTCCTCATCGTCTTATATAAAATCCCACAGTAAACACGACCCATGTACGACACACAATCTTTATAACATATTTAACTGTTGAAACACATTTTTTTTACGCAAAAGTAAAAGAAAGGTGTAAAAGGTTTTTGAACACCTTTTTTACTTGGTAAGTTTTCTGAGTGATACGGAGGATCTTATATGCAACCCCACAAACGAAAGGTTTTACCCCGCTAAAAAACCCGCAAAGGTAACCGGACCACGAGGTCCTGGAAGTTTTCACGTTCTCCATCAGTTCTTTAATATACACATTAAATACGAGGATCTTGCGGACTGCAACGCGGAGACATACACCGGTCCGACACATTTCCACAGTGTGCACCATAGCGGTATGAGCCCTCC
>BLSH010215072.1:71926-85143 GCA_018402905.1 Glandirana rugosa | reverse complement strand
TATACAACCAAATAATCCCATATACAATCCTTCACCCACAGTTGATCCAGGGGAAGGCAAAAAAAACCCAGCAAAGCATGGATCCAATTTGCTATAACGGGGGAAAAAATTCCTTCCTGATTACCCGAGAGGCAATCGGATTCACCCTGGATCAACTTTACCTAAAAATGTTAGTACCCAGTTATATTATATAGTTATATATTATAATGGTATATGATATAACAATGGTGGTGATAATAATGATAATGTAAGTAATAATGGTATATAATGTATGAGAGCCTATATTGATGAACTCCTAATTTAAAATTTTTTACTTCCTGAGACAATGAAATAGAACACACATAAGGGAATTCCGAACTCCTGTTTTGTATACTACTTCTGGGTCATTGACTCAGGAAGTACTAATCTCAGAGGGTTAGAGCAAAAAAGTCCAGAAAGTAGCGTTTTCATCACAGGGTAAACAGTGGCAGTCTTTTAGAAGTGGTAATCTCAAAACAAAGAATGTATGCTTGCTGAAAAAAGGGTGTTAGAAATGGGCTTCAACCAGAAATGTTGACTTTGGTATTACATGTATGTCTGGAAACATAAAGGTTTCATATATATTTCCCTTGTTTACAGAAGCGCTATCGAGCTGTCTATGATTATAATGCAGCAGATGAAGATGAGGTGTCCTTCCAAGATGGTGACACAATAATCAACGTGCAGCAGATCGATGAGGGGTGGATGTACGGGACTGTTGAGCGCACCGGGGACACGGGCATGCTTCCTGCCAATTATGTTGAAGCCATCTGAACAGAAGAACATGCTTCATCTCTTTCTCACAGAAAATCATGAATCATTCCAGTGCATTCCTCTCCCAGCAATGGGAAGGATTGGCTCCAATTCTCTTTATAGCATTTTCTCTTGAAGGCCTATCGGCTGTCCTTTGGTGGCAGAAGAGAAATTTACCTCTGGCTTGATCTTTTAGACACTGGAGGGACCACATTGGGCAGAGGTCTCCCTCTTCAACACCTCCATTTTTTTCTTTTCTGTCTGACTGACTTGTTTATGCGCTTTGCACTATTATAAAAAATACTTTTACAGGATAAAAGGAGCAGACCAGTCACTGGGACATTTCCTATCAGTTTTTTTTTTTTTGCCTTCTCCATCATTCTACTTACTCTGTGAATTTCTAACCTGAAACTGAGGAAAAAGGTCTGCCCATTTAAAATATGGCTTCCCAATTTAAAGTTTTTTTTTTTTTTTTTTTTTTTTAGTTTTTAGATGAGAACAGTTAGCCCCAAGTAGCTTACATAGCTAAATTGAGAAGTTCAGTATAGAAATAATGCAAGGATGTATGCTTGTAGTACACCTCACTAATTGCTTCAGATAGACCTTTGGCAGGGGCACGTCAGCTTACAGGATTTCCCATTATTTCTGCTTAGCTTACCCTAAATACTGTCACATTAGTTGTAAACCGGTTAACTTTGACTGATTTAGTAACGGTTAAACAGGGGTTTGGGTTAAGGGGCGGTTGGGGGAACTCTTGTGATATCACGGATGTGGAAGGATGGCAAATTTTTCATACTGGTATTTATTATTTTACACACTTATAGACAACAGTCTTTTTAAGCAGACACCAGTAAGCACCCTCTGTTCTCTCTGAAATCCTCCTCTGACAGTCCGCAACATCCACTGTTGTGATTAACCTTTCCTTTGCCAGAAACATTCCATTCATGATTTTTTTTTTTTAATTTCTGATATTTTAAATCTATATTTAGTATAGTGGAAAAATAAACGGCTTGGAAGATTTAATTATAATATTGTTAAAGTACTTAATATACTTTCATTTTTGTTTTCACCCAGCTTGATATGTTTTATAAGTGTGTGTGTATATATCTTTTCTTTTCCATTTTGTTAGGCCACAGTTGAATTCAGGAGACATGAGAAAAGTTAAGACATTTTTTATTGTGAATTTAAACAAATGTAGAGGAGCTTCACAAAGCCCATTTTGACCCTTAACGTGTCTAACTTTTTTCCCTGGTGACAACATCCATTGCCTTTTAAGTTCTGTAGTGGATAAAGGATCGCTACTCTACTGTAGGTTGTCTGGTGATAGAGAGGTGCATTTTTGCCTTGTGGCACAAAGCCTAACATGATTTAGTGCTGTCTGCTACATTTTGTTTCAACAGTCTGTGTGAAAGCCACAGAAAGCTGCTGAAATATTTCTGTTAGTGAGTTTCATGGTGCATTTACTTAGAAAAAAGAACATCAGTCTTCTTGTGCCAACTTACTACACATGTACATTTTACCAGATGCCATTTGAGCCAAAAATCTGCTGCCTTTTGCTTTATCTGCCTTATATATTCTAATTTATTCCCTCTCAGGCTTAGACAGTTCATGCTCTGTCGTGGTGCATTTTGATGTTATGGTGCTCTCAGACAAAAGCTGAGCTTGAGAAAGGAGGCAGACTGCAACATTGAGTATCAAGCACAAGTCATTCCAGTATTCCTAATATTACATTTGAAGCACAATTACAATTGTAGTAACTGGAACACAATGTGAATAGCTGTGGAGGGACAGATAATTCCACACAACACCTGAAAGAAATGCTGTGTACATTACTTTGTATGCAGTGTAACATAGCTTAGAATCAGAAGTGCTAGATGGTTTTATGCGTGTGGCAATGACAGATCTGTATTTCTGAAAAGACACACAAACACTATACATAAAGCTTTTTGGCAATGGTGAAATTGCAGGTATTTTTATGCCCACTGACTGATCATGAGCACATTCTCTTCTAATTGGACCAAACTCTTTTCTGTCGTCCTCCCTTATTTAGTGCACTTTCACTCTTACTCTAGTGCAGGATTGTAGAAAGCAGAAATGATGTCCCCCACATGTCTTTATCCCCCTCTCTCTGCAGCCTTACAATCTTGTGTATGTATCAATCATTCCTTAACCTACATTTTTCATTTTATTTTTTTCTAATATCCCTAGCTGGAAAAGCCTTTGTACCAAATTGCTTGGGTCTATAATCATTTAAAGAAAACAATCATGCAGCTACCAAGAGAAGCTTTCTCAGTTTACTTAAATTTAAAATAAAAGTATCATTTTTAACTGTGATGTCATTGTGTTTTTATTTAGTAGCAAGTTCAGGTTTTGTTTTGTTCGTTTTTTTTTTTGGTTTTTTTTTTGGTTTGGCTAAAGTTTTGAAAAAATACTCTACACCTTTGTTTCTTTATTGTACATTACAGTACACATGGATGGTATGCGGAAATGTAGTGTTATGCTGCCCCCCTTCAGGAGACTGGACACTGGCAAAGCATTCAGGGCAGCCCTATATAACCCCTCCCAATACCAACACGTTTTTGCTACTGTCCTTAGGTGACAAATATCTCTCTGCTCTAAGAGAAGCAGAATTATTTTTTACCTTACTCCACTTCCCAGCAAGGTTACTGTGACCATGTTGGTTGGCCACAAATTTAGTAGCAAAGTCTGGTGGCGATACTTGTGTTGAGGGTAAAGTCGGCACCATTTTTAAACTTGGCACCCTATCTTGGTTTGTACTGCATGCTGTGTTACTGAGAGCACGCAACAGACTCCATGCTTACAGCCAGCTCTAAGCCTGCACCCACACTACTATGATCAGTTGGAGGTCCTTGGGCTCCCTGCTGCCTCTGTGACAAGGTCACATCTACATTTACCTTTCCTGCTACCACAGGTGTTATGAGAATCTCTTGTGGGATTCTTCTCACATACACATAGGGGGAATTGAATAAAGCTGCTGTGCGACTTTTCTGGTGTTAAAGGGGTTGTAAAGTCTTCAGGTTTTTCACCCTAATGCATTCTATGCATTAAGGTGAAAATCTTCTGTTTAGCAGCTGCCCCAAGAGCTCCCCCTTTCTCTTACCTGAGACCATTCATTCCAGCAATGTGCATGAGCCCACCGACTCCAGCCTCTGTCTCTGTCCTCATTGGATAGATTGATAGCAGCAGGAGCCATCGGCTCCCGCTGCTGTCAATCAAATCCATTGACACGGGGGGCATGGCCGAGTCCTGCTGTATGGGTCAATGGATGCAGCAGCCGGACTTGTAACCGCACCCACGCAGGTGCTCCCATGGAAAGCGGCTCTCTGTGGGGGCACCCGATGAAGAGGTGGAGCTAGGAGCGCCGCCGGGGCACCCTAGAAGTGGAGGATCGGGCTGCTCTGTGCAAAACCCTTGCACAGAGCAGATAAGTATAACATGTTTGTTATTTAAAAAAAAAAAAAAAACTTTACAATCACTTTAATCACTCTGGTTAATTTATTACACCAAATTCATGAAGCATTTGCAGCACTGTTTGTTCTGACAGTGACTTGTGCACCAACCTTGTTCTAAAATGCGCCACTTTTACATTGTGGCGCAATGAATGTGCCAAATTCAAACTAACATACTGACAGTTTGCATCTTATGAAAGTGGAGCTAATTAAGACAAACTCTCTTGGCCTACAGAGAGAAACTGGCACAGACGCATTGTGCAAAGGTGTCCTGCATGCATTCTAAAAGGGTGCAGCATGTGCCAAATTTAAGTACAAGTTCTACACAGGTACATGAATTTGGCACATGCTGCACCACTTTTAGAATGCACGAGAGACTTTCACAAAATCTGTCTACTATTAATTCTAGGGATAGTGTCGCAAATCATATGCACAAGGGCAGTGGTGCTGCGGGCTGTACCAGCTAGCAATCCACTCACAATGCACTTTTATTAGAGTTATAGTTAGATTACATTCAGTTAGTCTGAAAAAAAGACCATCCAGTTCAACCAACAAAGGAAAAAAAAAACGAAAGACGTCTCGTGTGGGGGTAAAACTGAGTCTATAAAACCTCCAAGTCGGTAATATTTGAAAATATAAGGGTCTTCCAGACTTAGGCCGTGTTTATACGGATCAGTCTGCCTTCCAGCTTCTGAAAAGTATCTGAAATGTCACGTCTTTGGAAGCCCTATAGGTTTTTACCTTCCCATTCTCGTAACGAACTTGTTTTGATAGGACATTAGGAGATATTTGCGCTTGTTTTATCTCTTTTTACAACTGTTGATAGTGCATAGTTTCCTCTAGCAGTTTATAAAACTGCAACACTTATGTATATTTCTTTATCGTACATCACTGGACAGTTTTAATCCATTACGGCTGGGTTATACACTACCTTCAGGTGAATGGACACTGGCAACCAATAGACAGAAAGTTCCCCCTATATAACCCCTCCCACTTCGGGATTACCTCAGTTTTTTCGCCAGTGTCTGACGGTGATGGTTGTGGCTGTGAGGGCTCTTGAAAAAGTCTTGACATCCCAGAAAGTGGATGTCTTATCGGATCCATTCAAATGGCAGAAAGCTAAAAGGATGGTACCCGAGCCTCGATCGGATGAGATTTTGCCTGTAATGTGTTAAGTCACTGGACCCTTAGTTTGTTGGAAAACCCTGGTCTATCTGCCCAAAGAAGATTCCTTAAGGGTGCTATACAGGTCCAAGGGAGTTAACCACAGTTTAAAAGGGACCAGTCCTTGAAGGTCCTGAGCGACAAGGCCCGTGATCGGTGAAGTCTGGCTCCTAAGATTAGGAAGCCTGCGGCAGGGAATGGTAAGTACTTTCCCCTCTCTTTTTTAAAAAAAAAAAGGGATACAGAAAGAAATTCCTGGCTTTTGCCTGCAGTACCAGTGCTACACCCTGTGGAGGGGAATAGTAAGTACTTTCCCCTCTCCTTTTTAAGATAAAAAAGAAATTCCTGGCTTTTGCCTGGAGTACCAGTGCTACAGACACCAGAGGGTCTGCAGGACTCGGCTTACTGCTTTGAAAAAAAAAAGTATGTCTTTGAAAGCTGGTAGTGGAAGCCAGCATCTTTAACCACTTGCCATCCGCCCACTGTCAAATGACGGTGGAGCGGTATGGCTCTCGTTCTGGGACGACGTCATATGACGTCACCCCTTTAAGCCGGGAGAGCGCACGATCGGGCACGTGCATCCCAGCTGTCGGTGGCGGCGTGTCCCCGGGACACACACCGCGTCACCGACTGGGTTGAACAGCCAATGGTCACGGCCGATCACAAATGGTACTGCCCCCATTTGCACTGCGCATGAGCACGATCGGGAGCGTGCTGCGCGTCGGTGGTGGTGCGTTCCCAGGGAACACTGCCTGTCACAGACACTGGTATCAGCTGCCGGCCTGCAGCTGTTACCTTGTGATCGGCTGTGATCTACTTCACAGCCGATCACATGTAATGTAAACAGAATGGTAACTCACTGTTACCAGCTCTTCTCTCCTCACACAGTTTCCAGCGTGAGGAGAGAAACGCTAGGATCAGTGAGTTACTGATCTGTATAGCACCAAACACACCCTGTGACATCACCCCTGCCCCCCCCCCCATGCACCTGTTACCCAACAGTTACCCCATCTGCGGTCATCAGACTGCCGCCATAACGTGCACCTGTCACCCGTCAGTGACTGTGGCCTGTCACTCGTCAGTGACTGTGGCCTGTCACCCGTCAGTGACTATGGCCAGTCACCCGTCACCCATCAGTGACCGCCACCTGTCACCCATCAGTGACCGCCACCCATCAGTGACCGCCACCCGTCACCCATCAGTGACCATCACCAATCACCTGTCAGAGACCGTCATCACCCATCAGTAAACCTCACCTGTAAAAGTCTCTCACATTTGGTATTGCCATGCTCAGGGGGAGTAGTAGAATGTATTTTGGGGTGTCATTTTTGTTAGGTACATGTTATGTGTTGGAAATATATAAATGAACAACTGTGAGTAAAAATAAAAGCATTTTAATTTTTTTCCCACATTTTCCAAAAACTACTGGAAAAAAATGACATGTTCAAAAGACTCATTATGCCTCATAGATTATACGTTGGGGTGTTTGCTTTCCAAAATGGGGTCATTTTGTGGTAATTCTATTGTCCTGGTGCTCCAGGACCTTCAAAAGTGTAATAGGTGGATGAGAAATGAGATGTGTTATTTATGCTCGTAGAACGCCTGAAGGTGCTAGTTCAATTTTGGGCCTCTGTATGTGGCCAGGCTATATAAAAGTCTCACACATGGTATCGCCATACTCGGGAGGAGTAGCAGAATGTATTTTGGGGTGTCATTCTTGCTATGTACATGGCAGGTGTTGGAAATATCATATAAATGGACAACTTTGTGGGAAATATATAAATGGACAACTTTGTGGGAAAAAAATGCATTTTCATTTTTTTCCCACATTTTCCAAAAACTACTGGAAAAAAATGACATGTTCAAAAGACTCATTATGCCTCATAGATTATACATTGGGTGTTTGCTTTCCAAAATGGGGTCATTTTGTGGGCAATTCCATTGTCCTGGTGGTCCAGGGCCTTCAAAAATGTGATAGGTCGTCATGACATTAAATATGTAATTTATGTCCCTAGAATACTTGACAGCGCTCCCTGCATGTTGGGCCTCTGTATGTGGCCAGGCTGTGAAAAAAAAACTCAGACGTGATATCGCTATACTCAGGAGTAGCAGAATGTGTTTTGTGGTGTAATCTGTGGTATGCATATGCTGGGTGTGAGAAATAACCTGTTAATATATGACAATTTTGTGAGAAAAAGAAAAAAAATAATCAATTTGCAAAGAATTGGGGGGAAAAATTACAACTTCAAAAAATTTACAATGCCTCTTACTAAATACCTTGGACTGTCTACTTCCCAAAAGGGAGTCATTTGGGGGGTATTTGTACTTTCCTGGCTTGTTAGGGTCTCAAGAAATGAGATAGGCTGTCAGTATATCAGGTGTGATAAATTTTCAATGATTGGCACCATAGCTTGTAGACTCTAACTTACACAAGGACCAAATAATATACACGTATTTGGGTTATTTTTACCAAAGATATGTAGCAGTATAAATTTTGGCCAAAATTTATGAAGACAAATTACTAATTTGCAAAATTTTATGACAAAGAAAATGCATTTTTTCACAAAATTTTCAAACTTTTTTTATTTATGTTTCGATATGTTTATTAGAGTTTTCACAAGATTACAATATATGGCAATAATATCGTATTGAGTAAATTGTCAGATTAAATGAAATAAACATAGCATCAGGTGTGTTGGACAACCATACATGTAGCGCACGCTCAAGTAGCTGGCTCAGATTGTCGGTTAGTGCTGTCTGATAGATTAGCTGGAAGTGGGACGAGGGGTGACCGTGTCTAATCATCTATCACCAAAGGAAAATTGAAATATTTTGTGATGACTGTCATTGGCGGTGGAGGACCGCAGTCATGAGGGAGCTGTTGCCATTTTGGGCTTAGCGTCACCACTAGCATAACTGTCCATCCTGCGCTTATTTTCATGGTGAATGTAGAATAACGAAGAATAAGTACTTAACTTTAAACATTAACCTACTACCAGCGGCAACATTGCTGCTTGGAGGAGAATGAGTAGAATGATGTTGTCTGCAACATAGTCTGGATCTGGGCAGCCATCTCCACAGGACACCCCATTGGGAGCACATTTTGTGTCCCTAAGAGACGGCCCCCCAGCGTTGCTACCACTCATTAGTGCATACAAATTATATTTTTGATACCGTATCCACATAGTGACTTAGTCGTGTGTTTATCCAGGTATGCCACGGTTTCCAAGAGATGGATGCTTTGGCCATTTTGCCCTGACTGGATGCTTGCATTAGCTCATAACTGTAGTGGGTATTTATTAGGTCTATCGTGTCTACTGTCTTAGGAAGTTGTGCGGTTTTCCACAGTCTCGTGATCAACCTGGCTGCCAGTAGGATATGTGTTACTACATGTCTGTACTGGTGGGGGATGCTTTCTATTTATGTTCAGGATTCCCATTTCGGGTGTAGCCGCTATGGGGGTGCCTGTTTCATGTATTTGGGATATTTCCTTCCAGAATGTGTGGAGGGCTGTGCTGTTCCACAATATATATGTGATACTGGGAAGGGGGTGTGGCCCGGACATGTGAGTGAGGAGGAGAGCGTGAGAGCTCCTGCACGTTTGTCCGTTGGCTGCTAGGATAGCTCCTGAAGGCAGGCTAGGAAGTCTATGGAGGACTGGATGTCCTCTTTGAGACCGCGGGAGACAAAAACTTCCCGCAAGGCAAAGGCGGTGAGCAGCAGCTGGAGATTCAGCAATACTTTCTGGCGGGGGAGAGACACGGCTCAGGAGGAATACCGACTAAGCCCGTGAAACCTGGGAATCAGGTAACGGGAATGCCGTCCACACAGCACGAGGCTAGCGGAGCTTATGGTCAAACAATGGAACCGGCGGGGAGGAAGGTTATGGAACAGCCCGTTGTATGTGAGGAACGCAGTAAGTACTCTAGTGGATGCTCGGTGAGTATGGGGCCTGAAGATTTAAGAGCCCTGATACAGGCACTCCCCACTAAGGGAGATATGGAAGCCCTGATACAGAGGGTGGAGGAGATATACCGCAGGGAGATCCAAGCGGTGCAATCGGAGGTCCAGGCCTTGACAGACCGTATGGTCAGACAGGAGGCTGTATCCGATAGTATGGAGCTGCGCCATACAGCCCTGGAGAAAGAGAAATCAAGACAGGAGGATATGGCTGTAATGTTTCAATTACAGGTGGAAGATATGGCGGACCGCAGCCGCAGACAAAATCTGCGACTCTGGGGGCTTCCAAGAGATACAGACCGAGAACTGTTAAGAGACAAGGTAATGACCGTTTTTTCTAAAATTTTGGATGAAATGCCGGTTAATCTAGAGATAG
This sequence comes from Glandirana rugosa, assembly GCA_018402905.1. Lineage (NCBI taxonomy): Eukaryota > Metazoa > Chordata > Amphibia > Anura > Ranidae > Glandirana > Glandirana rugosa. Next base: position 75,402 of record BLSH010215072.1, on the reverse strand, counting down.
AGAGTCCACAGGACGGGGCCCTAGAAACGCTGATCTCAAACGCCCACGAGATGTAATTTGTCGAATGCAGCACTATATACACAAGGAGATGATTCTCCGGAAAACTTGGGAAATGGGAACGGTGGACTTTGAAGGAAGTAAAGTTAAAATACTACCAGACATTTCCAAAGCAACTTTGCAGCGTAGAGCATGGTTAAAACCTGTCTCGGATTGTATATGACATCTTGGGGGTAAATATAGATGGAGATACCCAATAGAAATGGAGATACAGCTAAATGATAAGCAGTTCTATTTAAGAGCGCCCACGGATTTACCGGATCTTTTCAGTTTTCTGGGTATAGCTCCCTTCAAAATCATTAACTGGCTCCAACTGTTCCCACCAAAAATAAGACGCTTAGATACTGTACTGTCTCAAGGGATAAATATGGAGCACTCGTCACAGACTATGTGAATGTGGAGATAGTACCAGAGAAGATAGTCATAGATTGGGAATAAAGGATAGGTGCAGGCTGACCTACCAGTAAAGGAAAAGGAGGATGATCGAAACTTAACCTAGGGGGATAGGTTCCCTTTTTTTTATTTTTGTTGTCTGTTTTTGTTTTTTTGACAGCGGGGGGAGAGAGGGTGTTGCTATACTATGAAAAGGGGTGGACACCTACCTATATATATTGCTGAAAAATCCTGACATCCTACTATCACTGGTCACTTGGGACCTGGAGACAGTCCTGGAGATAGGCCGGAAGTAGGATGATGAGGGAATGTATAAATTAACTACTAATTAGCTAAATGGAATTATTGTATAACTATAATTATAATGCATAAATATTGGATGTGAGGTTGATGGGCTGAGAGGGTGAAAGGGAGAAGATGATGAACGGAGGGGTGGGCGGTTAGGATAGGTGGAGATATGTGAGAGGGGAGGAGAAGAAGGGGGCACAAGCGGCTTAAGTGGTGAAGCTGCTATTCTGAATTTTAGAGGTGATGTGGGTTTTTTTTGTTTTTCTTTTGGTTCTGAGGGGGGGGGGGTCCTTTTTTTTTTTTTTTTTTTTTTTTTTTTTTTTTTTTTTTTTTTTGGTGTGCAGTGAAGTTTCAAGAGCCACAAAGTAGGGTTTGTAAAAGGGTAAAGGGATAGACGATGGACATAACATTATACACAAGGAAGGAAGACACAATGTGCACAGTATGCAACGGTTACACGAGGCGGTATTTAAATATACCTACACGTTACTAAGCCACAAGGAGGGGCTTTTTTCCCCCTCCCCCTTTTTTTTTTTCTTCACATTTAACACACATAGGATAATAACATGGGAAATGTGAAAGAGGGAATTGGATACACACCATACCCACCTCCTTCGCTCACTTCATCCCACCCTACCCTCTAGCGTTAAAGTTACAGGAAGGTAGAAGATGAGCGCCAGTTGCTTACAGAAATATCCACATAAACATGAGTGAGTTGGAAATACACATACTCCCTTCCCCCGGTGCCCTTCCCCCATCGGGGGCTCTGGGGTTTGTTTGTTTTTTTTTTTTTCTTTTTTCCCTTCCCTCGGAGGAGTAATTGATGATTGCTGCCGGACAGCGTGGGAGGCTTTCTCCTCCTGTAACAGGCCTGTTTGAGCCGCGACCCCCTAATAGGACTGCACCCAATAGCCTAGGGGAAATAGGCCGGGTGTGTAAAGCTTAGAGCTTTTGGAGACCGCCGGGTAGCGCATGTTGTGTCCCCCTAGGTGGTAGCTGTTAGATATTTTGGGTGCCCCTGGTTTTTCCTTTTTTTTTTTTTTTTTTTCCCCCTTTTCTTACCTTCCACTTCTCCCTCACCTTGGTGAGGGTCTTGCTTGGGCCCCCTTCCTCGCCTTCGGCAAATTCGTTCCTTTTCTGAGGGTGGACTCAGGAGGTGGAAACTTGGATTCAATAATAATAATCATAATGTCCTTGAATGCTAAGGGACTTAATACCCCGGAAAAACTGAGGATATTATTACAAGATTTAAAACGTACGAGGGTGGATATAGCATTCTTACAAGAGACCCACTTTAGAGCAAACAATCTTCCCCTGCTTAGAAATAAACAGTTCCCCAATGGATATCATGCAACCAATTTGTTGACTAAATCCAGGGGGGTATCTATATTGATTTCAGGTAAAGTACCATGGATGTGGATAGACTCAATGATGGATATGAAAGGCCAATACCTGTTTCTCAAGGGTACGATAAGTGGGGTTAGAGTTATACTCGCGATATATGAATACACAACAGGATATATTTTTGAAAAGAGTTTTAGATAAACTAGCCGAATTCTCAGATGGTCAGTTGATAATAGGAGGAGACTTTAATATACCACTGATGCCGAGGGAGGATACCTCAGTAGGCACCTCCTCGGTACCATTGGGCGTGCGCAGAAGAGTAATAAACACATTCCATGAGGCAAGATTGATAGATGTTTGGCGTACACTTGATCCGGGAGAGAGGGATTATACCGTCTACTCCCTAGTACATAAGTCATATTCACGAATTGACGCTTTTTTTTGTCCCCCATGGTCAGCTGCACTCTATTGTGGAGGCTAAAATTGGTTGAACTACTTGGTCAGATCATGCCCCGGTGTTTCTAAGATACAGGTTAACAGATTAAGGGTAAAAATTTAACGATATGGAAATTGAATGAAAGCTTGCTACAGGACCCAGTGGTCCTGGAGGAAGTTGAGAAGGAATTAAAGTGGTACTTCCAAACAAATGATACACCAGAAAGCGCCCCGAGACTGAAATGGGAAGCTCACAAGGCTGTCATTCGAGGGGTTCTGATTAAACATGGAGCCAGGATAAAACGTGAAAGGGAGGCAAAGCTAACCGCTTTGTTAGCAAATATTCAAAGACTGTAAACAGTACATAAACAGACATCCTCGATAGAGGCTGAACGAGATTTACTAACATCTCGGAGGCAGGTTACGGAACTGCTATCATATAAAGCAGGCATCACTAAATGGCGGACCGCGGGCCGAATCCGGACCCACTAGCAGCCCTGCCCAGCCCGCAGCTTCGCCACATAGCTGCCTGAGTGTTCTCTCCCCTCTGCCTGCCCGCCGCTGCCGCTAACATGAGAGCCGCGGCAGATCTGTTTCCTCATCACAGCATTCCCCCTTCCTCCCCCCTCCCCACACTGATGTACCTCATTCATTCACACAAGCCGGGAAGCACACATGGCAGGTCCGGACAAAGGGCGGGCGATACACCGCTTCGACGCCCGACCCGTCCCGACGATCACCCAGGCCTAAGCCGGGCGCCAGGCGGTAAATCACTACGGACGAAATATACTATCGTCAAGGCATTGGACGGAGGCTCTACAATCATTTAGAGCAAGTCGGAGATAGCTCCTACAGACAAATACATGACAAATGTCAGAAACTTATAAACGATTGTTTCGCCAATCGAAACGGAGGGAAAGTGCAAAATAGGACCGAGGTACAAATTAGTCTTGGGGAGC
>BLSH010215072.1:52921-67811 GCA_018402905.1 Glandirana rugosa | reverse complement strand
GGCGCCCCCCCCCCCCTTTTTTTTTATTTTTCCATTTTTTGGGGGATGGAAGAGATGTAAATTAAAATTAAGACGTAAGGAATATATATATATATATATATATATATAGTAGTATGGTAATGCGGTGTATAGATATGAAGTAGGAATAATTTTCATTGTATACTACGTCTGCTAAGGGAAGTTAGACTACCAGGAAATATAAAGAAATATGCTGAATTTAGTCTGTTTTTATGTGGTTATGGTGACCTGATCTCTACCCCAGAAGCCTATGGGGAGAGGGAAGGTATAAAAATGGGAAAAGAAAAGGAAAAAATTTATAAAGGTTAAAGGAAGGAAAGATAACGAGAAATACCACCATGATGAGACTAAACCAGCTTTTTGGTATGAGCGTTAAGCTGAATTTCCCTTTTAATGGTAGTCTACTGATGTGGTAAAAAAAAAAATATATATATATATATATATATATATATATATATATATATATATATATATGTGCGATACCACCTATTGCCGAGTGGCATCTCCAGCATGTGGTGGTGTTTTTGTTGTCGAACGATGCTAGTTTCACTGGTGTGAGGTCCCATCTAAGGGATATTTTGTAGGTGAGTTACCAAAGTGCCGAGCATTGGGTTGCTGTGAATATTTACCTCAATGCGTTGTGCCACTGTGTGCCCGTATAGCTACTTCCTAAGTCTTGTTCCCATTGTAGGTGGGCCCTATGTTTAAAGAACATTCGTTTTTGATATATACTGTTGTATATTTCAGATATGCCCTTGCCTTTGTACAGTGGAGTATTGAAGAAGGCCCAAATATTTTGGGGCATTGAGTATAGGTTGGGTTCTACTGCTTCGAGACAGTTGCATACTCTCTGGTATGTGAATAATTCTACGTGTGGTAGTTTGTGATCCGTTTGTAGGTTTTTGAAAGGTTTTATTTGGTTGTTGATCTTGGTTATCGATGTGCACGATACCCAAAGACCTTGAGTGTTTAAGACTCGGGTCAGTAGTTACCTGTTCAAGTATCCCTATTGGGAACAGGGGTTTAAAGTTCCCCGAGTATGGTTTTAATTTTCCTATCATTTTCTTCCATGCGTGTGCTGTGGCTTTAATGGTTGGGGTTGTAACTCCCAAAGGTGTACTTAATAGGCAGTCTATCAATTGTGAGTGGGGTATGTATGAGGCTTCCATTTTGCTCCATACCTTGTTGGGCTGGGTCAGAAACCAGTCCGGGATTGGTGCTAGTGTGGCTGCAATGTAATAGTCCTCAGTCTATTGAGCTTGTTCCTCCTGCGTATTTGTATTTAATCAGTACGGTGTGTGCACATCTTGTTTTTTTTCCCCCTTCCAAATGCAACGGTTGAGGATAGTCTGGAGGGGTTTGAAGTAGGAGTTGGGGAGTTGTATTGGAATGCTCCTGAAAAATTTCCACTTACACTTACCGGTAACGGTGTTTCTGAGAATTCCTCCAGGACGGCACAGCAGAGATGACTGATCTCACCTGGAGAGGAAACACAATCAAGAACAGAGTTTAAAAGGCCCCACCCTCCCTCTGCCCCTCATTTGAGACAGAGTATTAGCCCACACCGGTGCAAGAGTGTATCCTTCTGTGCCAACAAACACCAACACATAAATGGGTGGGAAGTATGCCTGCCGTCCTGGAGGAATTCCCAGAAACACCGTTACCGGTAAGTGTAACTGGTAATTTTCTCTAGTCATTCCTCCAGGACGGCACAGCTGAGATGATGAGCAAGGAGCTCAGGCCTACCTTTAGGGCAGGACCTCTGCCTGCAGGACTTTTCTACCGAACGCCAGATCCTGAGGGGACAACAACTCAACCCTGTAGTGCCCCAGGAACGTGTTCTGGCTTGTTCACGTGGCCGCTTTACAAATCTGGTCAATCGAGGAGCCTGCCTTTTCAGCCCAGGAGGTCGCCAGAGATCTAGTGGAATGAGTTTTTAATCGAGCAGGGGCTGGTTTACCCACCTGCTCATATGCTACCGAAATTGCCTGCCTTATCCACCTTGCCATGGTCAACTTAGATGCCTGGAGACCCTTGTTCTGACCCCAGAAGTTAATTAGCAAATGGTTAGACCTCCTAAACCCCTTGACTCGGTCTAAGTAAATTAGTAGACAACGTCTACCATCTAAAGTATGAAAACTTGTTTCCCTCTCATTCTTGGGACTTGCGCAAAATGAGGAAAGAATAATCTCTTGGTTCCTATGGAACTGTGAGGCCACCTTTGGGAGGTATAGGGGGTCCTGTCTAAGTATCACCCTGTCCTCTAGAATCAACAAAAAAGGCTCTTTAATTGTCAGAGCCTGCAAGTCACTAATCCTCCTGGCTGATGTAATCGCCAAAAGAAAAGCCATTTTAAAAGAAAGTAACTTAACCACTTGCCGACCGCCAACCGCAGGTGGCTCGATATCCCAAATCGCCGTCATATAACGGTGGCTGCGATATCGTGCACTGTGAGCGTGCGCGCACCGCCGGAGGCGCACTCGCAAGCTCACTGTGTTCGGGGGGGGCCAGGGAGCGGGTAGGGCAGACTCTATCTCCGCTGGCTACCCGCGATGCCCCCCCCCCCCCGCAATGGAAGAACGGAGGTCCGTGTATGTAAACACGGATCTCTGTTCTGTGAGGGGGGAAGGGCTGTGATCAGCCTTCCTGTAAATGGAAGCTGTGATCACGCCCCTTCCCCTGCCAGTCAAACACTGTCAGTTAGAACATGCCCAGGGAACACTGTTAACCCTTAGAGCGCCCCCCCCCAGGTTAACCCCTTCACTGCCAATGGCATTTACACAGTAATCAGTGCATTTTTATAGCACTGATCGCTGTATGAATGCCAATGGTCCCAAAAAAGTGTCAAAATGGTCCGACATGCCTGCTGAAATATCGCAGTACCGCTAAAAATCGCAGATCGCCGCCATTACTAATAAAAAATAAAAAAAAAATTAAAACCCCAGAAAAGAATTCTCACCATCCGTAAACGTGGCCACTTTTGCGCAAACCAATCAATAAACGCCGATTGCAATTTTTTTTTTTTTTTTTTTATCACAAATATGAGGAAAAATAAATCAGCCAAAACCGTTGAAAAATTTTTTTTATATTTTTTTTTTTTTGGATTTGTATTTTAGCAAAAAGTAAGACGTGGTGCGTTTTTTTTGCAAAATTGTCGCTCTTCTTTTGTTTATAGCGGTGATCAGAAATGACACAGAGGGGATAAAATACCACCAAAAGAAAGCTCTATTTGTGGGGAAAAAAGGATGCAAATTTCGTTTGGGTACAACGTCGCACAACCGCGCAATTGTCAGTTAAAGCGACGCAGCGCCGAATCTCAAAAAGGGCTCTGGTCCTAAAGTGTGAAATCCTACCGGGGCTGAAGTGGTAAAAGGACGTCTGAGCTACCGGCTCAAATGGTTCTCTAGTTAGGACATCCAGTACCAAGGATAAATCCCACGGTGGAAACCTCTGATCTCACCGGGGTTACCCTTTCTCTGGCCAACAAAAATCTTTTTATCAGCGGGTCCAGGGCTAGCCTATCTAAAAATACTGATAGGGCTGCCACCTGGACCCCGAGGGTCTTGACTGCCAGACCCAGATCCACTCCATCCTGGAGAAAATCCAGAATGGATGGAATAGTCTGGATGGAATAGTCTGTACCAGGACTTCTCTCGCTGAACACCAGCGAGCGAAAACCCCCTAGACTTTGGCGTATATACGCCTGATGACCGGCTTCCTGCTCAACGGAAGGATATAAATTACTTTTTCTGAGCATCCTTTTTTTTTTTTTTTTTTTTTTTAAGGAGCTCCCTCTCAAGCACCAGACCGTCAGGTACAGGAACCCTGGATCGGGATGAAGCGCCGCTCCCTGACAGAGGAGATCCTGTCTGAGAGGTAGATGAAGAGGAGGGCGACTGACCACCTCTTCAGAGTGGGAAACAATGCCCTCCTTGGCCACCAAGATGTGATCAGAACGAGACAGACACCTATTGTAGCTTAGCTTCTGCAGTACCCTGGGGATGAGAGGAAGGGGAGGAAATGCATATGCCAGGCCGAAGTCCCACCTGTGGGCTAGGGCATCTACTCCCTCGGACTCCATTTCCCTGGCGAGAGAGAAAAACCTTGGAGTCTTCCTTTTTCCTCTGGAGGCAAACAGGTCCACCTCTGGAGAGCTGAACTGCTGCTTTATCCGAGCACGACCTCGTCGCAGAGTTCCCATTCCCCTTGTTGAATGGGCCGTCTGCTCAGATAGTCTGCTTCCACATTGTGCTCTCCCCTTATGTGGATCGCGGGGATTGAAGGAATCCTTTCTGCCCACTTGAGGATATCCTGCGCCAGCTTGGCTAGCTTTTGGGACTTCTATATAAATATAAGAATTCAGCGCTGATCTAATTAAGTCAATGAATAATACATTGATGGCTGCTCAACACTCTAAGGCAAAATATCACAAAAGCCTAACATAATAAAAAAGTAAATAGTGGAGCGCCTATAAAAAACAATTTCAATTAATGAATTAAAATTATAAAATGCGGAGTAAGGGTATTAAAGTTCTTTTGGTGACCACCACAATTGCAGAAGCCCCTTGCTTCTGCCTTACGACCTCATAGAGGTCACTATAAAAGACTCAATCCACTCCGACAGGAATGTGTGAAATAAGCCACCGTGGGGACAATGTGCATCTTATTCCTCATACACAGGTGTCTCAAGTGCAGCCCACCACCAATAATTCTGGCCTCTCACCTCGATTCTTCGACCTCCAGGAGGTCACAACACTTGTCTCATAATAACCATCAAATCTTCTGTTTCCCACATAAGCAACTTCCCTCATATGATTGAATCATAAGGAGTACAAGAAGGAAAACATCTAATGCTCTCTGCATAAACGTTTATTCATAAAATCCAAAAATACAACCACTCGCATGTAAAAGCACCTCTATCCAGGTGCAGGACTAGAAGCATGCATTGTATACGGTTTGACTGGCGTCCCAGTCTCACAGGATGACTGCGGGTGACGTCACTACCGGCTCCTCCCGTACATGTTGCGTTCCGGAAACGGAACTTCGACAGCGGGTGAGGAGCCTGGCATGGACGTCAGCTATTTAAGGGTATTCCTATGGCAACCATGTAAACACTTAGATCCGCGGCTTCAGTTATTCAAAACGTGAAACCTACAAGGTCAATCCTCCTTAACAAACCTAGAAAACTTACTCATTGGTTATCCTTTATGTGAAATTTCATGGGGATAATTGCAATCCAGCTTGTTCTGGGGGCGACACCTAGTGTTCAAACACACCCATAGCAATTAGGATTCATATTATTGTATCCCTATTAGATAAAAGTCCAATGTCTTCCATAAAATGGATATCAAAAATATTTAATTAAAAATACAATATATTCGTGACGTCATCCATCGGCCATCCTTTTACAAATTTTGTTCTCTATTTGCTTTCCACATCCACTTTATTTATCTGATATAAAGCAATTAATATCGAATTCAACATTTAAACCTGTGGGGCTTAAAACCTGGGTCTCATATATCCAGAAAGATTCTTTCTGGCTGATTATATATTCCAACTCGCCTACAGTTTATATACAAGAAGGCCCCTACGCGTCGAGACAGTGTGGCACCGGGAGTTATTTACCCCCCTAACACATCGCAAAACCCACTCTTTTCCTTTTTATCAGGGTTTTATGCATGTGGGAGGTGTGCTGCATGTAAAAGTGTAAAACATAATGTTAAAAAGAGAAAAGAATTTACAGCGACAGTCACTCAGAAAAAATACACCATTAAAAATCTTATAACTTGCGCCACAGAGGGGGTTGTCTACATGCCGGAGTGTGAGTGCGGCCTCCAGAATGTGGGCAGAACCTCAAGAGCTTTGCAAGAATAGGAGAGCATATTAGTAACATTAGAAGAGGAATCAGAACCGATAGTGTTTCAAAACATTTCAGATTGTCATGATCGGAACCCTAGGGGTTTAAAATTTTTGGGCATCGAGAAGGTCACAAAGCATTGGCGGGGTGGCAATTATATCAGAAAAATCAGCCAGAAAGAATCTTTCTGGATATATGAGACCCAGGTTTTAAGCCCTGCAGGTTTAAATGTTGAATTTGATATTAATTGCTTTATATCAGATAAAATGGATGTGGAATGCAAATAGAGAACAAAATTTGTAAAAGGATGGCCGATGGATGACGTCACAAATATATTGTATTTTTAATTATTAAATTTTTTTGATATCCATTTTATGGAAAACATTGGACTTTTATCTAATAGGGATACAATAATATGAATCCTAATTGCTATGGGTGTGTTTGAACACTAGGTGTCGCCCCCAGAACAAGCTGGATTGCATTTATCCCCATGAAATTTCACATAAAGGATAACCAATGAGTCTTTAAGTTTTCTATGTTTGTTAAGGGAGGATAGACCTTGTAGGTTTCACGTTTTGAATAACTGAAGCCGCGGATCTATCTAAGTGTTTACATGGTTGCCATAGGAATATCCTTAAATAGCTGACGTCCATGCCAGGCTCCTCACCCGCTGACGAAGTTCCGTTTCCGGAACGCAACATGTACGGGAGGAGCCGGTATTGACGTCACCCGCGGTCATCCTGTGAGACTGGGTGCCAGTCAAACTGTATACAACGCATGCTTCTAGTCTTGCACCTGGATAGAGGTGCTTTTACATGTGAGTGGTTTTATGTTTGGATTTTATGAATAAACATTTATGCAGAGAGCATTAGATGTTTTCCTCCTTGTACTCCTTATGATTCAATCGTATAAGGGAAGCTGCTTATGTGGGAAACAGAAGATTTGATGGTTATTATGAGACAAGTGTTGTGACGACCTGGAGGTCGAAGAATTGAGGTGAGAGGCCAGAATTATAGGTGGTGGGCTGCACTTGAGACACCTGTGTATGAGGAATAAGATGCACATTGTCCCCACGGTGGCTTATTTCACACATTCCTGTCAGAGTGGATTGAGTCTTTTATAGTGACCTCTATGAGGTCGTAAGGCAGAAGCAAGGGGCTTCTGCAATTGTGGTGGTCACCAAAAGGACTTTAATACCCTTACTTCGCATTTTATAATTCATTAATTGAAATTGTGTTTTATAGGCGCTCCACTATTTACTTTTTTATTTTTAGCTTTTGGGACTTGGTTCCCCCTTGGTGGTTCAGGTAGGCCACTGCAACTACGTTATCCGAGAATACCTGAACCTCCCTGTCCTGGATCCGATCCCTGTACACCTTCAGTGCCTCTCTGACTGCCAGGAGCTCCCTGAAGTTGGAAGATGCCCCGCTCTGGGCCTGATCCCAGGATCCCTGGGCTCGAAGGTCTTCCAGGTGGGCCCCCCACCCCCAAGCGCTTGCGTCGGTAGTAACGCTTAGAGGCTTTTGTTGGGTCCAGGGATGACAGTCTAACCTCCACCTTGGACTGAGCCACCATCCCAGTGTTTCTCTTACTTTCCCCGGGGTGACACCTTTACATCCCAGGGCTCCTTTCTGTCCCAACTGGCAAGAAGGAACCTCTGGAGGCCTCGTGAGTGGAGCTGGGCCCAAGGCACCGCAGGGATACAAGATGTCATGAGGCCCAGGACTCTCACGATGGCCCTCAGTGACCCCACCTTGGAGTCGCACAGGGCCGACACTGCTCCCTGAACCTTCTCTACCTTATCTAGGGGGAGGAAAATTCTCTGCGCTACCGAATCCACTCGGTAGCCCAAGAACCCCTTTGTCTGTGATGGCTCTTGTGAGGACTTCTCCCGGCTGATCAGCCACCCTAAGCTTTCCAGGGTGGAAATCACTCTGTCCCAACATGACAACAGCTGATCCTTGGGAAGAGTTGTAGATCAGCATGTCGTCCAAGTATGGAATCAGGGCAATTCCTTGGAGGTATAGATATACCACCTCGGCGAGGACCTTTGTAAAGATCCTTGGGCTGAAAGCTAGCCCAAAAGGGAAGTTCCCTGAACTGCCAGTGTTGGACGCCCTGCTTCGTCTTGCTACCAGCATGTCTTTGGCAGGTGGGAGGAAACCGGAGTACCCGGAGGAAACCCACGCAGGCACAGGGACAACATGCAAACTCCAGGCAGGTAGTATCGTGGTCGGGATACGAACCAGCAACCCTTTTGCTGCTAGGCGAAAGTGCTATCCACTAAACCACTGTGCCGCCCCTTGCAAAGTGCAGGAATCTCTGGTACTCTGGGGCAATGGGGACACGGAGGTAGGCGTCCTTCCGATCCAGCGTGATCATGAAAACCCCCTCCAAGAGGTGTCTGCTGACCGTGTAGATACTTTCCATACGGAATTTTTTGTATCTTGAGTGTTTGTTCAGCTTCCGTAAATTTATAATCAGTCTTAACTTTCCGGAGGACTTCACTACCACATAAATGTGTGAGTAAAACCTCCCCGCCCCAACTGTCCGCTGGAACTGGGGCGACGACGACCTGATCCACCAGGAGCCCCTCCCGCTTTCTGCAGATCTCGGGATAAGTGCGTCAGGACGAAGTTTGGAGGAGGGGTGGACAGGAACCCCAACCTGTACCCCTTTTCTACCAGGCAGAGAATGTACGGGCTCTGGGTGATTTTCTCCCACATGGGGAGGAACCACCTGAGCCTCCCACAAACCCGCGGGTTGGCGTCACTTAGATTCCTTAGTGGAAGGACCGGGACCGAAAAAAAAGGATTCCTCCTTTCTTTTTTCCCTTCCCGAACCCCCACTTTTTACCTGCCTCTTTTTTACCTTTGGACCTGTCCTTGCCAGGGGGGCCTCGAAAAAAATTTCCTTTCCTTGCCCTTTTTGGGCTTCACGGGAAACTTCTTTCCTTTCTCTGCTGAACGGGACAGAACCTGCTCTAAGCCTGTCCCAAAGAGCAGGGAGCCCTCGAAGGGTATCCCACAAAGTCGGGATTTAGACGTGAAATCTCTATCCCACGTCATTACCCAAAGTGCCCTCCTGGCTGAGTTTAGGAGGGCTGCTGAACTGGCGGTTGTCCTTACCGCCTCCACCGCTGAGTCAGCCAGAAAGCTATTGCTTTCTCAATCACCTCCAGGGAATCCAAAACCTCCTTGGTTTTGGTTCCTCTGGATACATGATCCACCAGCCTGCCAACCCAGGCATCAGCATTCCTTGCAACACAGGCGGAAGCCAATGCTGGTCCATAGCCGCTGCATTGGTTTCCCAGGCTCTACGCAGCAAAGCAGACTTTCGGTCCACGCTTGGATACCTGGGCCAAGGAGGCATCCAGCCTGGAGACCTTGAGGAACTTTTCCTCATCCTCGCTAAAGGGGCACCTGCGTTTCCAGGTCTTCAGCCTCAAAACCTTCCTCTCCGGTTCCTTCCATTCCCTCAGAATTATATCCCTGAGAGACTGGTGGACCGGGAGAGATTTTGCATGTGGTTTAGACAGCCCCCTGTACATCCTGTGCTGGGCTGAAACCTTTTGCGATGGCTGCTGGATCCCCTCAGAGGAATAGATCGCCTTCAGGAGGCCCTCCATATCCTCTGCAGAAAACAGGTGTCTGCCAGGCCTAGACTCCTCTCTCTCCTGGCTATCCTGATCGGGATCCTCCCCCTCTGGGGAGCTTCCTGTGCTACCCATGGAGGTCCCCTCCTGGGATGGGGACCCCTCCCTACTACAGAGGGACTCTGCCCGGCGGCCGGTCCCTGTAGCAGATTTACAGCCTGAAGGGTAGACAGCATTTCAGATTGTAAGACAAGGCAATCCTTCATGACCTGCGCAGTCTCTTTGCCCGCTAACTTGTGGATGCACTTAAAGCAAAAAAACAGCTTTGTGTGCTCCTGTGGAAGTTCATCGTTGCCATAACCGCAACGCTTAGAGCGGGAAGGGGCCTTACATTTAGATCTAGTGGTTGACCCCTGGGCTGAGCATTCTGTTCCTGCAAAGAAACACATACAGCAAATGTACCTTCGCACCTCAATTGGACATTTCTACAGCCCCGCTATCCCTGAGGGGGGTAAGGAATAGGGCTCCCCCCTAGCCTTCCCCCCTCCTTCAGCTGGGTAGACTCACCCACTGGGGCCTCCTCGAGTGCTGAGGGCCCTTCAGGCCCGCTTTCCCTCTCCATCTGCCCGCTCCTGGCCGCTTCTTCTGGCACAGGGAAAGCCTGGACCCCCTCTCCGTGCTGTCCCGCGTGTACACACGCCTATGGCCGCTGCCATTTTGCCGGAGCCAATCCGGAAATTGCCTCTAGCGGCGGTCGTGACGTCAGACACGTACACGTGCGTACGTCCTCTCTTCCCGGCACCCGGAAGCTCAGCACAGCGCCCCGACCGACTGGAGAGCTCCATGGTGCTGGTTTTAAGATTTCCTGGCGCCCAAGCTCTCCTGTCTGCCTCCAGCCTGCCGCTGCTGTGCGCCCCCACTGTCCTGCTCCTCCTGAGCACCAGTGATCCAGATGACGCCCAGCTCAGCCTACCTGCATGGAGGACCCTCTGGCTGGCCATTCTGACAGCCTCCTCCATCCCATCCACCACTTTCAGGTAGGAGGAGGGAGTGGGAAAGTGGTCCCTGGGGTTCTGGGTGACCCCACTGTCCCCAGAATTCCCCAGCTCTCGGGGGGGGGGGCGGCTTTCTACTGCCATCTACCACTTTCAGGCTGCGTGCCCCCCCCCCCCAGGTCTCCTTACCGGGAATCCCTCCTGGACCGGGCAGGTTTGGCGCCCAACCGGGATCCACCCCTGGTCTGTCGCAGGGCCGGTGTCCAGGAGGGGGACCTCAGCCCCAGGCCTTGATCCAAGGGAAAAAAATAACAAAGTTTCCCTGCATCCCTGTGGGAAGCACAATCAAAAACTGAGGGGCAGTGGGAGGGTGGGGCCTTTTAAACTCTGTTCTTGATTGTGTTTCCTGTCCAGGTGAGACCAGTCAGTCATCTCTGCTGTGCCGTCCTGGAGGAATGACTAGAGAAAAGTACAATATCTGCGGTAGGAGTAACATGTTAAAAGCAGCTAATCTGCCACTCCAGGACAGCTCGTGTCTGGTCAAATTTTGAGAGGCGGATTTGAGTTTCTCTAGGGCTGGCACAAAATTGGTAGCATAAAGTTTTTTATCCGATTTGGGTAATTGTATTCCCAAATATTTAATACTGTTTTTAGCCCAGGTATATGGGTGCTGTGCTTGTATGAGATTGCTTGTTGTTGCATTAATACCCATTTCTAAAATATAGGATTTGGTTACATTGGCTTTGTAGTAAGATACCTTGCTGAAAAGGTCTAAGGTCTTTCGCACTTCTACCAAAGGAGGAGCCGGGTTTGACATCATTTAGATCACATCTGCGAATAAGCTGATTTTGTGGGTCGTTTTAGCTATGTCAATACCTGAGATTCTTGGGTTTTTCCTGATTAGTTCTGCCAAGGGTTCTAGGGTCAAATTAAAGATTAATGGGGACAGGGGGCACCCCTGCCTAGTGCCGTTTGTTATGTGGAATGGTTTGGAGATCATACCTGTTGTGAATACTTGGGCTGAGGGGTTGGTGTAGAGTGCCATTATTGCTGCTAATATGTGTCCTGAGAATCCGAACTTTTGAAGAACACATCGTAGGTATGTCCAGTGGACTCTATCGAATGCCTTCTCTGTGTCCAGTGAAAGGAGCAGAGAAGATGTCCCGCTAAGCTTTGCATGATGGATCACATTAATCGTCTGGTAGCGTCAGCCGCTTGTCGGCCTTTGGTAAAGCCAGCTTGATCGGAATGTATCAGGAAGGGCATTATGTTATTTAGTCTGGTAGCTATAGTTTTGGTGTAACTTTTTAGGTCCAATTTCAATAAAGAGATTGGGCAGATAGTTTTGGGTCTCGTTCGGCTCCTTCCCTCTTTCGGTAGTGTGATTATGAGGGCTCGCAGGTTTTCTGTTGGAAATTTTGAAGAGGAGGCAGCGTCATTAAACATTGCTGTCATGCACTGTATTAGATGTGGGTAAAATTGTTTGTAGTATTCCCCCATCAGACCATCGGGTCCTGGGGCTTTGTTGGATGGGAGCGATTTTATGGTGTCAAGGATTTCACGTTCTGTGAAGGGTGCATTGAGGAAGTCAAGTTGTTTGCTGTCAAGTTTGGGGAGCTTGACTAGATCTAGGAATTTGATTATGTCATCTAGGGATGGCTGCGTGGTCGTGGGGTCTCAATTTAGGCTGTAGAGGTCGCTGTAGTACGTGCTGAAGGCATCGGCGAGGTCTTGTGGGTTTCCCAGTCTTTTTTTGGTATGTGGGTGATATATATGTTCTATGTATGTCTGTATCCTTTCAGTCGGTTGGCTAGTGTTTTCCCTGCCTTGTTGGACGTAGAATAGAAGGATGCTTTAAGCCTCCTTTGAGATTTTTTGAAAGAATGGAGTAGTAAGGTTCTCAGTTCTTGTCTCCGCTTTAAAAGTTGTGCAGTGTGTTGAGTTGTGGTGTGCTGTTTGTTTTGTGTGTCAAGGTTATCTATTTGGGCCGTGAGGTCTGTCATACGCTGCGTCTTCTTTTTTTTGCATCTAGAGGCTAGTTGTATCAATATCCCTCGTACCGAGGCTTTGTGGGCGTTTCTACACCATGGCCGTGTCAGTCACTGAGCCTGTGTTGGCTTCGAAAAAGATTTTTAGATGATTTCCTATATCTGGAGTGAGGTCTGGGTTTTGTAGGATATAGTTGTTGGCTCTCCAGATGAGGTTTCTGCTATGTTGCGATATGTCGTTTATCGTGATTGAGATTGGGGAGTGTTCTAACCCATGTCATGGTGTGGATCGTCGATGCTGAGCTATTCTGCAAGAGCCATTTAACAGCGAGAAACATATCTATACGAGAGTACATTCTGTGAGATGTTGAAAAATATGTGTAGTCTTTCTCCGAGCCAGTGGTGGCAAAGCCACACGTCGTACAGTTCGTTGAGTTGCAAGTTCTTTAAGGGGGAGCCCCTTGTTTTAGCTGCACTAGTGGAGTCTAGGTGTACGTCCGCTATGGTGTTGAAGTCTCCACATAATAGTAGGTGTCTCTTTTGTATTGGATGCGCATCACTTTGTAAAGGAATTTGTTTTGTTGGGAGTTTGGTGCATATAGGTTGATGAGGGTGTACTGTTCCCTGTTGATGGTGCACACCAGTATGAGGAAGCGTCCTTTGGGGTCAGCAATCTTTTTGTGTAGAGAGAAGGTTACGGTGTTTTTTATTGCAATAAGTACCCCTCTTTTCTTTTCAGAGAATGATGCTGTGTAGATATGAGGAAAATTCTTGTTGGAGCATTTAGGTGGTGCTGAGATCTTAAAATGGGTCTCCTGAACACATAAGATATCACTGTGTTTTTCTTGTGCCATGTGCCAAAGGGAATGTCTTTTTGCTGGGTGTTTGAGACCGTGGGCATTAATTGAAAGAATGTGCAGAGGCATAGTGTGCTTGGGTGGGAGTGGATTAGATAGATCAACACTTACAGTTCACTGATTTGCTCTGATTGGTATCCTGGGTTAGCTGTCTGGTTGTCTTGTGGAGGATCTGATGGTGTCTTAGTCCATAGTCGAAGCAGGCTTTCCTAGCGTCGCCACTGGTAAAAAAAGTCAGTTAATGAAAGAACGGACAAACATGTATAACTTTGTTGGTGTTGTAACGCGGTGTAGATAACTGCCGGGTACAGTGTCACCGCTGGGGGGGTAAACAGTGTTTAAGCAGGTGTTTGTGGTATAAAGTTGCCAAAGTTTGGGGAAGTTTAAACTTAGGTGATTTGTGCCCTTCTTCGAGAACCTTATAAGGTTCAAGTGGTTCTTCTTCCTCTAGAGCGTTGCGTTTTAGGGGTTCCAAGTGGAGGTTGATGTTGGGGAGAGTCCATTGGGGGATCTGGCAGTATCTCCCATTTGTGTAGGAGTTGGAGGCCTTCCTTGATGTTGTCTATTTTGTAGGTGGTGTCTTCCTTTGTAATTTATAGAGTGGCTGGGTATTTCCATTTATATTGTATTTTATGGTTGTGTAAACCTTTTGTGATGGGATTCAGGTCTCTGCCGAGTTGAAGTGTATATTTGGAGAGGTCTGGGTAGACTTGGATGTTTTCATACGGGTGTGGTAGGTTGGGTATCTTCCTCACCCCAGCTATGAGTTTTTCCTTTGTCTGAAAGAAATGGATTCTCATCAACACGTCCCTGGGGACCGAAGCTGCGAGGTGTGATGGTTTTGCAATTCTGTGTTTGCGGTCAATTATAATATCTCTTGGGGATGCTTCGGGGAGGATCATGCGCATGAGCTCTTTAGCGTATCTTTGCAGGTCATGTGGTTGTATAGTTTCCGGCACCCCGCAAAGTTTGACGACATTACGACGTGATCTGTCCTCTAAGACTGCTATTTTTGCTCTCATCCATGACTGTTCCTCTTTTACGTCGTTTACCGTATCTATTATGTAGTTTACAGTTGAAACGCATGCTTCAACTCCATTTTCAATACAGAAACAGAGATATTTATCCTATACCATCACTTCAGATGGACAGGTTATTATTGTATCATTATAAACAGGACCTGCCAGCACACAGCAGGCAGCCAGACTGAGCATATACAACTCGACACACGACCGTCCAGGACAAATATTACTATGTTATTATTGGACAGGTAGACTTCACTACCATATCCTATTTATAGAGACAAAGACATAACTTTTACCTCAACTTCGTACGCAAAGTTGACATTTGATGTATTATCTATGCCATTTGCTGCATTTTCTCCTTGTCAGTACCTACTCTCGTTTTTATCGTCAGAATCTCCTGTCTAGTGCAGCATTACAGCAGTTTGAAACGCCCCACGGCCTTTGATATGTTGGTGTACTGGACGTTTCTATGCGATTTCTCGAGTACGCGTACTAGGAGGGGCTTCGTAGGGGTTCTCTATAATATTAACTGGCGTTTGTGTCTTAACGTTTTGGT
>BLSH010215072.1:38809-52820 GCA_018402905.1 Glandirana rugosa | reverse complement strand
ATAGGCCTTGATGGAGTGGCTCGGACACACAGGTAGGTGGCAGTGTTGGTGTGGGCCACACATATACAGTGAATAGTGTTGCATATAAGACAAATGTAACTAAATATGATGATTTTGTCAAAAATGTACTAATATCTATTGTCTATTATAGCAATACACAGCTAATACCGTGCATTCTCCTGAAGAAGCGGGATAACCGCGAAACTGGTCGGGAAGCACTAGTAGAATGACTGTGAAAAAATAACATTTAACTATTACCCACTACATGGGATGGTGATGTAATGAATGTATAAAAAAGTTCTTTTTTTATATATATACGTATGTATTGAATAAATATTTGTTTTTATACAAACAACCAGTTTGTGAGTCCATTTTGGTACCATGTAAAATCCCATAGCCCCCTTCTCTCTCCCCTAGTGGGTGAGTCGTCCTATTCTCACATGGGACAAATATTTCTATATTGAACAGGGATGTAGGTACTTTATTTTAATGTAAAATAACAATATACTGAGCTTCACACATCCATTTTCAATACAGGAGACTCTGTTGTTGGTGTGGGTGATGTCAGCCCAGATTTTCGTAAATATGGAGGATATGTCTGACATCAGGGATGTTTGAAGAGATATGAGCATGTCCTTGAGTGTTGTGTCTAGGACCGGTTGTCCCGGGATTGGAAAGGCTGCCATTGAAGAGCTCAATGCGGAGTTGGCACCTAGGGTGTGGATCGCCTGGTCTGTTGTCTGCTCTGGTATTAGCGTTGCGTCTATGCGCATTCTCGCTTTAGCTGGGCTCCCTGTAATAGGGTTATCCCCTGTGAGGTTGGTGGGAGAGGGTGGACGTTCTGTTGGTGGCGTGTCGTTTGTAGAGTCGCCCAGAAGGTCTGTGTAAGCTTCGCTGGTTTGTCTCCCAGCCAGTTCCTCCCTTGTTGGGGGAGCGGGCTCAATGAATAGTGAAGTCAGTTTTTGTGTTTTATATTCTCCTACTCTTTCTGGACATATTTGCAACGTGGTTTGGAAAATTTGTGTTTTACGGGCTTTATTTGCTCCGGTACTTCCCCATGCTGCAGGCCGGGTGCCCTAGGCTGTCATCTCTGCTGGCTCCAAGGTTGTAATTATCAGGGATCTAATATGGCTGCTGCTGTGGGCCTAGTAGGTCTCAATGCGGTCCCGGAGTTCTCCGTGGGCTTTGACGGGGAACAAATCTCTTATTTTTCCCCGGTCAGTTGGGAGTGCCTGGGGATTGGTTTTGTAGGGCCTTGATGTGTTTCGGCCTATTATTGTTTATAATCTGGCTGATTTAATGTTGGGAGTCCCAATATGGCCGCCGTTCATGCAGTTAGTAGGCCGCAATGGAGCTTTGGGTCATATCCCAATAACGGCAGCCGGCGATTAGTCTCCTTATTTGTTGTATTAGCAAGGGCTCCCTCCCTCGCTGAAGCCGTGTGTGAATAGGCCTCTCTGGTGAAGGGTGTACTGTTGCCCCAGGGAGTCCCAAGATGGCCGCCTGTCTGAGGTGTACTAGGCCGCTTTGAGGCCTCGGCCTCGTGTTACTGTCGTATGGAATCGGGGTCTTCCGCTGGTCCCAGTGATCAGCAAGCAGGCTAATTCCGTGCAGGGGCCCTGTGGTGTCCCCGTCCCTCCCTTGTGGCTCCCCTGGGGGGATGGGCGTACAGAGTCCTGTGTGGAAGCGGCGCTGGGAGGTGTCGCGGCCTAGTCGCAGAGCGGGTTTGCTCCGACGTCTATGCTGTGTGGCTCCGGAATATTCAGCAGGCCAGTGGGCAGCGTCTGGGTAGAGGATAGTGAGGACTTCGCCTTTTAGGCTGGGGTGAGGGTTCCGCCGGATTCAGAGCTAAATGCAGTCCTGTGTGTGCTGGTGGTAGGCTGAGGCCTGCTAAAATGGTGGCGGTCGCGGCAGTGAGGGAATGATAGCGGCCTCCCTAGCTTCCGAGTCTGAGGGCATCCACCCTCAATATTGGGCTCTGAGTGACTGTTGGGATGTGGGTGAGAGTCCTGTGGAGTTGGATTGTCTCACCGTTCCTTAGGAAAGTCGGATTCCCCTGGATATATTCTAGGCCCCTCAGAGCTTCTTTGAAAGCCGCCTTGCACAGGGCTTTCTCTTTCGTTCGTTGACAGGCACAGCGACTCTTAGGACTAAGTGGGTTATACTGCCCTCTTCAGGAGTTTACTAGGCAGAACAGGCAGTTCTTAACAGCAAAGAGAACAGTATCAGACACAGCCCCTCCCAGGGGGCAGTCCCCACTGGCAGATAACCCCACACCCAGCTCTGCTAGCTCAGTTTTTTCTGCCTAGTGCAAGGAGTTAGACCTAGGCTCCCTGTTGGGATCTGTGGTTCCTCTCTGGGTCCACTTCGGCTGTCCTGGAGGACAGCCTAACATATGAAGACTGCTATCAAGTAGCCGTGCTCGGTGACAGGCTGGGTTTTAGTTCCAGGTAGTCTCCCCAGCCGGCCATCGAGCGCGTGCAGACCTTAGCTCCGCGCTGGGTCGGCCACGACATGCTTCGAATCGGACGGGGTGGCCCCGCGGGTTAAACATATGACTGGGCTCCTGAGTCCATGTCACAGTGTTACCATGTCCAACAGCTCCCCCCGGCCTGACGGGTGAGGCAGATCTGTCTCGGGTGGGATACCCGCTCCACCCGACTGGATGGGTAAGTAGGCCCCCCTCTCCCACCAGGATCTGGGGGAGAGCAGGCAGGTTTCCCCCCTGGGGTGTTAGGCTGACGGGTTGTTCCCCCCTCCTCCCTCCTTCGTTTCACCCCCCACCCCCTCCCTCCGGTGCTGCGCTGTCGATGTGCCCCCGGGCTCCCAGGGGAGTGTCCAGGGCCTTAGCTGTCCCCCTCCTCCTTGCCTCGTGCTGCTGGGCGGTCGGAGATCGATCGGTGGCCATTTTCCTGTGGCCGGCCACATGGTTCGGCCTCTGGGGCGCCCGGCGCCAATTTTGGCGTGGCTGTGGCGTTTCTGACTGGGGGTTTGGCCTCTAGTGTGCAGCGGTGGCCATTTTCTTGTGGCATATGCATGTGTGCCGACCTGTGAGTGTGGGGGGTGGTCCCTGTGGATTCTGGTGCCGTTTTAACCCCCACACAGCACGGAGAGCTCTCCTATGGGACAGCAGCAGAAGCATTGTCAAGTGTGGAGGACGGGCAGGCAAGGCAGCGGCGGACAGCAGCAGGCACGGCTCCTCTCCTGGACAGTTGAGCGGGCAGGTGGTGAGTCCCTCCGGGGTTACCCTCCTGTAGTAAGCCCTGCGCAGGCTAAGATTTTCCCCTATGTGTCTTACCTGAATAAATTTGTCTACAGAGACTGGGAACAGCCTCAGAGCTCCCTTCCCATACCCAAACGTTTCTCTGTGCGCTATGCCTTCAAGGACAGCCTGTTAAAAAAGTGGGCATCACCCCCTGTGGTTGATCCCCCTGTGTCTCGCCTGAACAAGGCAACCACAATCCCGGTGGATGGCATGCCATCCTTTAAGGACCCGGTGGACAGGAAAGCTGAGACCATCGTCTGATCCATGTGTGTTCTGGCAGGGTCAGCCATGCGGCCTGTTGTGGCCCCTGCTCTGGTGTCAGACGCTCATGGCATGGGCGAAACTGTTACACCGTGAAATGAGCGATGCTAAGGTTCCCCCTGCTCGTGTGGAACTTGCTGAACAGCTTGTCCAGGGGCTTAAGTATCTGTGTGATGCAGCCCTGGATACGGCCCCCCTGATCTCCAAATTGTCCGTGCCTTCGGTGGTGGCCAGACGTTTGCTCTGGCTGAAATGTTGGTCGGCGGACCAAACATCTAAGAAGGCCCTGACGGACTTGCCTTTTCAGGGTGGGTGGCTCTTTGGAGCCTCCTTGGATGAGATTATTAAGGATCTTACGGGAGGGAAGAGTACCTTTCACCCGGAGTCCAGGAGGGGTATGGAGTCCCGTCGCAAACCGGGTCCCTCCTTTACGGCCCACAAGCGGCTTTTTTGTCCCTTCCGCTCCTCGGACAAGTGCTTGAAGCCTGCCAAGGCCCCCGCGGGTGGACAGAAGCGTTCCTGGCAGCGTAAGCGCGACAAGCCAGAAGACAAGTCCTCCTCTGTGTGAAGGGCTGCCCCCACCCGCACTTCAGGTGGGGGGACGTCTCCTGGGGTTACCCGCATTTCGGACCGCTGGGTGCACGAGGTGATCTCGTCAGGGTACAGAATATAATTTCGTTCCCGTCCTCCGGGCAGGTTCTTCGCCTCCACCTTGCAACTGCCCGCTGGCAGGCTGCAGGCCCCGTTTGGGGCGGTGCAGGACCTACTCTGTCAAGGGGTAGTGGTCCCCGTTCCGCAAGCGGAACATTTCCATGGGTTTTATTTACTCCAACCTGTTTGTGGTCCTGAAGGCCCTCAACTGCTTTGTGCGTGTACGAAGGTTCAGGATGGAGTCTGTCTGCCCTGTGGTAGTGGTTCTGAACCAGGGCGATTTCCTGGCTTCCTTTGACATCAAAGATGCGTACCTGCATGTTCCCATATGCGCTCAGCACCAGCGCTTCCTGCGCTTTGCGGTCGGGGAGCATCACTATCAGTCTGTGGCTTTCCCGTTTGGCCTGGCCTCTGCGCCTCAGGTCTTCACCAAGCTGTTAGCCCCGGTTCTGGCTCTGCTGAGACAGAGGGGCATTGCAGTGGTGGCGTATCTGGACGACCTTCTCTTGCGAGCAGAGTCGGCTCCAGCTCTCAGAGACAGTGTGACGATCGCCTTGCACACTCTGCAGGAGTTCGGCTGGGTGATCAATCGCCTGAAGTCGGTGATGATTCCGTCTCACCGCTTGGAGTATCTGGGTCTGATTATGGATGCGGCCCAGGCAAAGGTCTTCCTTCCACCATCCAAGTGACAGACGCTTCAGTGGGTGGTTCGGTCCCTGCTGTCTCAGAGATGGTCCTCCCTACGCTTTTGCATGCGGGTCTTGGGCCTCATGGTCTCCGCCTTCAAGGCGGTCCCATACATCCAGTGTCACACCCTTGTTCTGCAGCGAGAGATTCTGCAAAAGTGGGACAAGTCCCCCTCATCCCTGGATCGGTTGATCAGGGTGGACCACCGGACCAGGACTTCGCTGCTCTGGTGGATGCGGGCTCCGGCCCTGCGGTTGGGGAAGTCATCCCTCCCCCTCTATTGGATGGTGGTCACAACAGACGCCAGCCTGATCGGCTGGGGAGGCGTCCTGGGGCTGTTGTCAGCCCAGGGACCCGTGGTCTCCGGAGGAGTCTCGGGTCCCGATCAGTGTCCTGGAATTGCTGCCTCTCCCATTGGACGAGGAGGCTGCACGGGTGCCCTGTCTGGATTCAGTCAGACAATGCCACGACCGTGGCATACGTGAATCACCAGGGCAGGACAAGAAGCTCGGCTGCGGCCTCAAAGGTAGCTCACATTCTGCGGTGAGCAGAACTCCACGTAATACGGCAATCTCGGCTGTCCCTATTCCGGGCGTAGAGAATTGGCAGGCGGACTACCTCAGTCATCAGGGATTGGACCAGGGAGAGTGGTCCCTGCACCCAGACATGTGCCATCAAATTTGTCTGAGGTGGGGTACTCCAGACGTGGACCTTCTAGCGTCTCGTCTCAATTGGAAGGTAAAGGCCTTCGTGAGCAGGACAAGGGATCCCCTAGTGGACGCGGCGGATGCCCTAGTAGCTCCTTGGGCTCGGTACCGGCTCCTCTACGCCTTTCCCCCTCTCAAGTTGCTTCTGTGCAGAATAGAAGCAGAGGGCATACCAACCATTCTGGTAGCTCCAGATTGGCCAAGGCGTCCTTGGTACGGCGACGTAGTTCAAATGGTGGTGGACGTCCCCTGACGACTCCCGCTTCCCGACCTACTGTCTCAGGAGCCCATCTTGCATCCTGCTTTACCCTCGCTGGCTTTAACGGCCTGGCTATTGAATCCCAGGTGTTGAGGGGTTGGGGGGTGTCAGATTCAGTGATCCCCACCATGATTAAGGCACGTAAGGCCACCAGGACCTGGAGGGCTTGTATCACCTGGTGCGAGAATGGGGGTGGAATCCCTGATCTTTTCCGGTATCTCGGGTTCTGGTTTTTCTGCAGAAGGGTCTCGACCAGAAGCTGGCGTTGAGTACGATCAAGGGTCAGGTTTCTGCCCTGGCGATCTTTTTTTTCTGCGACCTTTGGCGACAGTCTTTGATTCATGCTTTCATGCAGGGGGTTTGACATGTCGCCCCCCAGGTACGGCTGCCTCTGTTGCCATGGGACTTCAATTTGGTACTCTCGGTCCTTCAGAAGCCGCCCTTTGAGAATATCAGGGAGATATTGCTACAATTGCTTTCACTAACGGTGGCTTTCCTGGTAGCCATCACATCCACTCGGCGGGTGTCTGAGTTGGCGGCTCTATCGTGTAGGTCTCCATATCTGTTCCTACACAAGGATAAGGCGGTTCTGCGACCTTCACCTTCTTTTCTGTCGAAGGTGGTGTCATCTTTCCATATCGATGAGGACATTGTCCGTCCTTTACTCTGCCCGTGTCCCTCTCATCCTAGGGAGGTTGCCTTGCACTCCCTGGATGTTGTTCAGGCCCTGCGGGTGTATCTGGTGACCGCGGCCTCTTTTCAGAGGTCGGATGCGCTTTTTGTTGTGGTGGATGGCCCACGCAAGGGTCTGGCGGCCTCATCGGCCACTATTTCACATTGGATTAGACTGTGACCCGAGCCTAAGCTGTTCTGGGTCTGGAGCCTCCTTTCCCGGTCATGGCTCACTCTACCAGGGCGATTAGCACTTCCTGGGCTTTTCGACATCAGGCGTCTGTGTCTCAAGTGTGCAAAGTGGATACTTGGTCCTCTGTGCACATCGTCTCAAAGTTTTACAAAGTTGATGTTTTAGCATCCTCGGATGCTGCGTTTGGCCACAAAGTTTTGCAGGCGGCCATGTGAGACACGTGTGGTTCCTCACTGAGGGTTTGGTTGGGTGTAGTTCTGTTGTTGTTCTGTTACCCACCCCTCATTTTTAGCACTGCTTTTGGACGTCCCACTTAGTCTTAAGAGTCGCTGTGCCTGTCGACGAACGAAAGAGAAAATGGGATTTTTTGACTTACCATAAAATCCCTTTCTCTGAGTTTGTTGACAGGCACAGCACCCACCCCTCTGGATGTTGCACTGCTTGTTGCGAACTGAGCTAGCAGAGCTGGGTGTGGGGTTATCTGGCACTGGGGACTTGCCCCCTGGGCGGGGCTGTGTCTGTTCTTTTTGCTGTTAGAACTGCCTGTTCTGCCTACTAAACTCCTGAAGAGGACAGTATGACCCACTTAGTCCTAAGAGTCGCTGTGCCTGTCGACGAACTCAGAGAAAGGGTTTTTACGGTAAGTCAAAAAATCCCGTTTTGCAAGCCACGCCCCCCAAACTTTTTTTTATTTATAGCACAAAAAATAAATAACCCACTAGTGATTAAATACCACCAAAAGAAAGCTCTATTTGTGTGAAAAAAAGGGCGCAAATTTCATATGGGTACAGTGTTGCATGATTGAGTAATTGTCGTTCAAAATGTGATAGCGCTGAAAGCTGAAAAATGGCCTGGACAGGAAGGGGGTTTTCGTGCCCAGTACTGATGTGGTTAAAAGGGCTGGTTGGGCATCACCTGCACTTCTGAGCTGCAAAGGGACACACAGCTGGAGTCCTGAGGGCACGTGAATCTGAAGGGTCGGGGCACGGTGACTGCTGGTAAGTGAAGCCAGGGGGGAGACTGTTAAACTGCTGGTCTGTTCACAGAGCTCTTCTTAAGGGGAAAGTGTCCTTTTTTCTGGGTTTGGCAAATGTCTTTCAGAAAGGAGGAGAGGGGGGTGGCATTTAAGGGAGCCAGTGTGCCACCACCTGTGGTAGAGGAGCCTGGGCTTACTGCCTATATTGCCTCCCCTGAAAGACCTGGAGCATCTGGCCTATCTGAGCCTCTTCGCTGTGCAGGCATTGTGGCTACCTTGACTGCATCTGATCCAGCCTATGTCACTAAGGAGGATTTGGCTGCAGCTTTAGGGGGTCTTGAGAGCAAAATAGCCAGTGTGATTGTGGCTATGCCTCAAGGTAAGAAGAGGGAGAGGTCCTCTTCTTCGGACTCTGGTCCTAGGGGGAACCTAGCCGAGCACGGAGACACCTGTCCCCATGGAGGTACCCCTGACATGTGTCCCTATTGGGTTGAGGAATGTGGATGAGGTACCAAGGGGTAACCCGGATGAAGGTCAGACTGACGATTCTTGTTCCGAGGAGGTGGCTTCAGAGGAAACCATATTCAGCCTCTAAATCAGATAAGCTGTTGGTGCAGGCCTTGATTGAGCTTGTAAGGTCCGGCTTTGTTACCCCCTGTTGAGGTGTCTGAAGCCTCATGCTCTGCTCTGGGATTGTTGTGGCCTAAGCAAACTTCCCAGGCGGTTACAGTCCACCCTCTGCTAGAGCAAGAGATGTATACAGACTGGGATCACCTGGATCGGGTGTTCATGCCTCCTAAAGGGTTCTCTCAATTGTATCCTATGGTGGAAAATTTCAAAAAGAAATGGAGCATGCCTTTGGTAGAGGCAGCAATTACTTCAGTCAATAAAAGTTTGACTTGCCTAGTTGACAATGCGCAGAGCTTTAAAGATCCTGCCGATAAACAACTGAAGTCTCTGCTTAAAGCTTCTTTTCCGGTGGCCGGGTCAGCGGTTCAACCTGCTGTAGCAGCTATTGGCATTTGTCAGTCTGTCAAGGATCATGTCAAAAGAATGGTTAAAAACCAGCCTTCCCAAGGGGAATCTTCTGAGGAGTTATCAGCGATCCCTGCGGCTTTATACTTTGCGGTAGAAGCATTAAAAGACTCAATTCACCAGATGTCCCGGTGTGCGCGGTTGTAGGTACATATGCGCAGGGTGTTATGGTTGAAGAATTGGCCTGCAGAAATGCCATGCAAAAGATTGCTTGCTCCCTTTCCCTTTCAAGGAGAAAGGTTATTTGGTGAGGAATTTGTTAAATATATCCAAAAAAATTCTGGACATAAAAGTGCACTGCTCCCAGTTAAAAAGGTAAGCGCCCTTCCTTCAAAATTCCTAGTGCTCCTGGACCGAGCTCCGCATCTTCCAGGCAGTTCCGATGGCCTCAGCAGGCAGGATTTAGAAGGCCGCAGGGTCAGGGTCAGAAAGACCCTGGACCCAGAAGTCAGCCAAGCCTAATTCCAAGTCTGCCTTGTGAAGGGGCGCCCCCACTCACAAGGGTGGGGGGAAAGGTTATTGCGGTTTGCAGGAACTTGGTCAAGGGTGGTGCAGGACAATTGGGTCATTTCCACAGGAGCAGGATGCTACAAATTGCAATTCAGGGAGTTTCCTCCCTGCTGCTTTCTGGAATCCAATATATCCATAAATCCTGTAAAAAATTATTTATTATTCCAGGCCCTAGAACACCTAAGGGTGCAGGGCGTGATTGCAGAGGTTCCAACATGCGAAAGGTTCAGGGGTTTTTACTCAAACCTCTTCACGGTGCTAAAACCAAACGGAGAAGTAAGGCCCATCCTGGACCTAAAGTCACTCAATACGTTTCTGGTGGTGCGACATTTCCGCATGGAATCAATTCGCCGGTAGTCACTTCCCTAAGAAAGGGCGAATATATGGCATCCATAGATATCAAGGACGCATATTTGCACGTCCTGATATTCAAACCTCACCAAAAATGT
Organism: Glandirana rugosa; assembly: GCA_018402905.1. Taxonomy (NCBI): domain Eukaryota; kingdom Metazoa; phylum Chordata; class Amphibia; order Anura; family Ranidae; genus Glandirana; species Glandirana rugosa. The sequence continues at coordinate 43,155 of BLSH010215072.1, read as the reverse complement.
CTGTGCTTTTCGGAGAAGGGCGTCATTTTCAGTTCGTGGCACTGCCTTTCGGCTTGGCCACAGCCCCCCGGGTGTTTTCAAAAGTGTTAGCACCGGTATTGGCATTCCTAAAAGCAATGGGGATATCATGCATAGGATATCTGGATGATCTACTTATCAAGGGTCAATCAAGACCAAAGGTAGAACAGAACGTAGCCAGGACAGTGCAGTCCCCTATGCGCAATTTTACACCCAGCCCTTACAGCACACCCAGCCCTTGCAGAACAATATTCTAAAGGCCTGGAACAAGAATTGCCAGGCATTTGATTGCCCCATGACTGTCTCTCCATCTGCAAGACTAAGCCTCTCTTGGTGGGTAAAGCCCAACAATTTGAGAAAAGGAAAGTCTTTCCTGCTCCTGGAAATTGGTGTCCACGGATGCCAGCCTGCTAGGTTGGGGGGCAGTCCTGGGAGAGGCATCAGTACAAGGGACATGGTCAGCCAGGTTACAGGGTTTTGCGGTCAGGATTCAGTCCGACAACTCCACGGTGGTAGTATGCATCAACCACCAGGGAGGTACCAGAAGCCTAGTGGCCCAAAAGGAGGTGGATGTCATCCTAAGGTGGGCAGTGTTTATTCCAGGGGTGGACAATTGGCAGGTGGACTATCTAAGTCAGTGGAAAGAAAATCAACAAAATTGGGACTTTCTCTGTACCATATAAGACATATACTCCACATAGTTTATAAAAGTAAAACGTTTGATTCATATTAAAATTTTATGTTTGTTTTTTAAAATTTACATTTTAAACCCCTGAACTGCTGCATGATAGTGGGCTGCATATCCTATCCTATTCAATTGGTAGATAATACCTCCCAAAGTCCTACAGTGGCATTGATATAGTTTAGTATTATTTCAATTTGATTCCATACACATTGAAAATCGACTAATAAATTAGGAAGTATTGCAGATATAGACAGTGTGTGCACACGGTCATGCAGGATAGCTCGTTCTTTACATGTTTTGCGTTTTCACAGTAGCGCTTCCTCAGAAGATCAAGAGGTTCAATTGTACACAATGTCCTATGTAGACAGATTCGGCGACAGTGTGGCCCTAGATTGGCAGATGTCAAAGACGTCCAAGCCCCAGGAACCCACCAGATACCGGCAGATGCGGGGACGCACTCATGTAGAATATATCCTGGTAAAATTGCCTTATAGGAGAAGCTGACGATAGCTATACAATCCTTCCTCGGTTCCAAACCAATATTTGCTTGTATATGTATATAGTGTCACAATCCATTAAGCGTCCCATATGTGGGGCAATCGCTCATATTTGAGTTGTCCTCTTCTGGAGCTTCTAATGGTATGGGTATCTTGAGGTATTGCACCTCCTGGTGCCAGTATCCTGCCGAGCCATCCGAGAGCACGAGGGTATGCTACGTGGATTTGCCAGGTCATTAGTCAGGCATATGGGCTAAAGAGTAAGGTTACACCTTTTGGTTTGAAAGCCCATTCACCAGAAGGTTGAGTACGTCATGGGCAATACACCAGCAGGTGTCTATGGCCCAGATTTGCAAGGCTGCTACTTGGTCTTTGGTTCATACATGCACCAGGTTCTACAAGATGGATGTTAGGGCCACGGAGGATACTGCATTTGGTCGCAGTGTGCTGCAGGCAGCAGTCTAGGTCCTTTGTCCAAGGTTGGCTTAGGATTACTCTGTTCCCTCCCCTCAAGGGATATTGCTATGGGACATCCCAGCAGTAATGAATTAACACGGTGCCCTGTGATGTACGATAAATAAATATGGATTTTTAATACAGCTTACCTGTAAAATCCTTTTCTTGGAATACATCATCGGAGACAGATCCCTTCCCTCTTCTTTCTGGGATTCTTATTGCTTGCTTCAAAAACGGAGGTAATCCCGGAGTGGGAGGGGTTATATAGGGGGAACTTCCTGTCTATTGGTTGCCAGTGTGCATTCACTTGAAGGTAGCATATAACCCGGCAGTATTGAATTGGCACTCTGTGTCCCGTGATCAGGCCTGTACTGGCCATCGGGACTACCGGGAGTTTCCCGGTGGGCCGATGGCTCAGTGGGCCGGCCTCGTCCTCACAGGGGTCCCCGCGATCTACCCGTCAATCACCGCCAGTCAGCTGACGCATGACGAGTAGATCGGGGATTCAACTGCAGAGAAGCTCAAGGAGCGGCTGTGTATGAAGTTCTCATTCATGTCACGCTGCTCCCTGGCGGCCCCGCCCCCTCCTTTCTCCTCGTCCTTTCCAATTAGCTTGTAACATCACCTGGGATGAACGAGGAGAGAGGAGGGGGCGGGGCCACCAGGGAGCAGCGTGACATGACTGAGAACTTCATACACAGCCGCTTCCCGCGCTTCTCTGCAAGAAAAAGAAAAGACTGGTAACACTTAACTGATGTACCCCCATGTGCCCTGATGTACCCCCATGTGCCCTGATGTGCCCCGATGTACCCCTATGTGCCCCGATGTGCCCTGATGTGCCATGATGTGGCCCTAATGTGCCATTATGGGCCCTAATGTGCCTGATGTGCCATGATGTTCCCTGACGTGCCCTAATGGGCGCTAATGTACCCTGATTTGCCCTGATGTGCCCTAATGTGCCTGATGTGCTCCATGGGCCCTGATGTGTTCCATGTGCCCTGATGTACTGTACCCTGGTGTGCTGTGCCCTGTAATCTGATGTGCTGTACCCTGATGTGATGTGTGCTGTGCCCTGATGTGCGCTGTACTCTGTACCCTGATATGCTGTGCCCTGATGTGTCCTGTGCCCTTTGCCCTGATGTGCACTGTACCCTGACGTGCCCTGGGCCGGTCTGGATGAAGTCCAGGGCCAAATTTTTGTCCCAGTCCAGCCCTGCCCGTGATGTAGTCCAAGAAAAGGATTTTACGGGTAAGTTGTATTAAAAATCCATATTTTTCAGCTATGTAATTGGTGCACTAGGACAGTGTTTCTCAACCTTTACGATGAAGTACCCCTGCAGGTCTAAAAAAAAATTCTAAGTACCCCTGTCTCCAGAAAGTTATCGTTTGGGTGTCATGGTTTCTGTGTGCATGTGTAATGTCTGTATGTGTTTGTGATCATTTGTGTGTGTGTGTGATGGTTTTTGTTTGTGTGCAATATCACTGTATGTGTGTATGCTGCAATGACAGATACACACAATCATAAATGAACACAATGACACCCACGCATAATACAAAATTAACAGATAGGTAGACACATGCACACATATGAAACCTACCAGTGCAGTGCCCACCAAATGCAGCCTCATCAGTGCAATGCCCACCATATGCAGCCTCATCAGTGCAATGCCCACCAAATGCAGCCTCATCAGTGCAATGCCCACCATATACAGACTCATCAGTGCAATGCCCACCATATGCAGCCTCACCAGTGCAATGCCCACCATATGCAGCCTCACCAGTGCAGTGCCCACCATATGCAGCCTCACCAGTGCAGTGCCCACCATATGCAGCCTCACCAGTGCAGTGCCCACCATATACAGACTCACCAGTGCAGTGCCCACCATATACAGCCTCATCAGTGCAGTGCCCACCAAATACAGCCTCATCAGTGCAGTGCCCACCAAATGCAGCCTCAGTGCAGTGCGCACCTTATGCAGCCTCATCAATGCAGTGCCCACCAAATGCAGCCTCATCAGTGCAGTGTCCACCACATGCAGCCTCATCAGTGCAGTGCCCACCCCCACCAAATGCAGCATCAGTGCAGTGCCCACCAAATGCACCCTTATCAGTGCAATGCCCACCAAATGCAGTACAGACCCCCCTCCACTAAGTATAGACCCCCCCATCAGTATAAACCAGCCCCCTATTCCATCAGTGCAGCCCCCCTCAGGATAAACCACCCCCTCCTCCATCAGTGCAGACCCCCTCAGGATAAATCCCCCCTCCATCAGTACAGACCCTCTCATGATAAACCACCCCACTCCATCAGTGCAGACCCCCTCCCTCAGGATAACCCCCCTCAAAAAGTGCAGACCCCTTCCCTCAGGATAACCCCTCTCCATCGGAGCAGACCCCTCTCCTTCAGGATAACCCCCACCATCAGTGTAGACCCCCCTCCAGTGTAGACCCCCCTCAGGAAATCCCCCCTCCATCAGTGCAGACCCCAGAATAAACCACCCCCTCCATCAGTGCAGACCCCCTTAGAAAATCCCCCTCTCCATCAGTGCAGACTCCCTTAGGAAATCCCCCCTCCCAGACGTGATTACCTCCCCCCTAAAGGATTCCCCCAGACGTGATTTCCTCCCTCCAAAAGGATTCCCCCAGACGTGATTACCTCCCCCCTAAAGGATTCCCTCAGACGTGACTAC
>BLSH010215072.1:12871-31614 GCA_018402905.1 Glandirana rugosa | reverse complement strand
TCTCCCCCCCCCCCCCCCGCTATAGCAAATTGAATCATGCTTTGCTGGGGGTTTTTGCCATCCTCTTGATCAACTCTGGCTGAAGGATTGTGTATATGGGATTGTATGGTTATATATATTTTTACTTTTTTTCTTTTTTTTTCGGTTGAACTAGATGGACTTGTGTCTTTTTTCAACCTGACTAAGGGCTCGTTTACACTTGCTTCGGCTTCAACACTAATTAACGCTCATACAGCTTTTATGATGTGTTTTTGAGGCTTTGGCGGTACTTCGAAGAGGCTTCAGTGAGGCTTCAACAAGGCACTTTTGAAGCCTTGTTGAAGCTTGGCCGATGCCCTGTGTGTGTTTGTTGATATCTCACACCTGCAATTTCTCCAAAATAAAGCAAAGCTAAAGTTGAATTACAGCCTCTGAAAAGCCGCAGGTGCTTCAAGCGAGCTTCAAACAAGCTTTGCCATAGACTTCTATGGAGGCGTTGGAGCCTGGCTAAAGCTACATGGGGTATCATTTTTGACGCAAAGCTCAAGCGCAGCTAAGCCAACGCAAGGTGTAAACACCACATCGTCGGTCGGTCACCACACGGTCAAGGTCTCTGGGAGCGGGAGTCACGTCCGCCGCCACAGTGACCTGCTCCCCCGGCCACCGCATCCAATCACACTGAGCCACAGTCTCAGGGCAGCCAATCAGCACACACACAAATACTTTAATGGCTGACCAATAGGCTCACCACTTGGCTGTCAGGTGACAGCCAAGGAGCCGAAAAAACAAAAAAGAAAGTCAATGTACCGGCGCCACCTGTAGGGGGGCCGGGCTGACTTTTTTTTTTTTTTCCCTCTTATCCGGCGAGGAGGCGGCACCCAAGCACCCCTCATACACCAGCCGCCGCTGCTCACTTCCACAAAACACTCCCAATCCTGTAATGGAAATAGTCAAAAGTGACGACCCTCAGAAATTAATTTTGGTATTTTATAGTATGCTCACTACTCCCTCCGCTACCAAAATTGCTTATGCCTTAAAACCACGCTGGGAAAGGGACTTGGGGAACATGGAGGACGAGGATTGGAGTGATGCGTTGGACACATGTAAACTGGTCTCGCCTAAGCTCTCTGATAGACTGACTCAGATCTATATTGTACACCGATCTTACCTCACTCCCTTCAAGATGGCTAAATTCAACAGGGAAATGTTAGATGTGTGTCAAATGTGTACTCAAGAAACAGGCTCCTTCTATCACATGCTCTGGTCATGCCCACGTACGCAGATATTCTGGAAGCAGGTAGTAGACTTCCTACATGACAATATGGAGTCACCCAAGACCCTAGACTTAAAAGTATGCCTACTGGGAATATTCCCCCGATACAGATCTAGATAAATTTACTAAGGTGTTTCTACATGAGACTTTATTCTCTGCCCGCAAACCATAGCTAAATGCTGGATGAGGAGGTCACCCCCTAGACTGTCTGATTGGATACTAGATGTTAATGTCACTCTACCTTATAAAAAAGTTTATATACATTAACAGAGGTTGCCAGACAAAGTATGACAAAATATGGGATAGATGGCTGTGGACAATGGAGACATGCACATAGTCCCCCAAGCCACAATGTATTCAGAAAAGAGTTGTCTGCAAAGAAACTATATTTGATATGATGACAACTCAAACTGTTTTGCTGATGTTGATCTGCATCAAAAGGATATTGTAACAGAAAATAGAAGTTTATTGTAGTACTTCATGCATATAAATTCTATGTACAGAATGTGAAAGGTATGTAAAGCTTGTCTACATAGAATGACAACATAATGTGCATTGGAAGATTGTGCCTGTACATTTGAAATTAAACTTTTTAATATAAAAATAAAGAACTAAAACATTGAGGTCTTCAATAGTGTGGTCTGGTTGTGAGAAGTGATGCCCCACAGGTGTGCAGAAATCATCTTCTTTATGTTCCTTGATAGTATGTCTGTGTAAATTCATCCTTGTTTGCAGAGGATGTTGCACAGCTCATCAAATTCATTCTCACACACAACTACTTCACTTTCAACAATGGCATCTATCTCCAGCGTATGGGTACAGCTATGGGAAGTAAAATAGCACCCCAATATGCAAATATATTTTTGCTTATTATTGCTATATTGATGATATCTTTATGATGTGGACTGAAGGTGAAGAAAATCTAAAACCGTTTTGCTCATCGATCAACACTTTTCACCCATCTAGGAAACTAAAAATGGATTATTCAAACACACGTCAACTTCCTAGACACACAGTATACATCAGGGATGACAAGCTTCACACTTCGATATACAGAAAACCAACTGACCGATGCAGCTATCTCCATAGTTCTCCATAGTTCCAGTTTTCACCCCCAACACACTAAATGGGCTATCAATATATAGCCAGGCCATCAGATACCACCGAATATGTTCAGACCCAGAGGACAGAGATAAACATCTCAGAACACTGGCAGACTCCTTCCATAAGAATGGATACAAAGACAAAACCATCAACAACAGCATAAACACGTCCTTGAAAACGCAAAGAGAGAATCTCCTCCAATACAAAGAGAACAAAACAACAGTGTCCCTCTAGTCACCACATACAAGCCAGCACTAGAAGGGATAAAAATGATAATCAAAGATTTACAACCCATTATAATTGAGGATGAAACTCTGAAAGAAATATTCCAACAACCACCAATATTGGCTTTCAGACAACCAATCTCAGACAAAAACTAATCAGCAGGAAACTTCACTCTAATTATGAAGTCACAAATAATGGAAGCAAACCCTGCAATAAAAAATGTTGCAAACTGTGCAACCAGATCAATCTATCCAAAAGCGTCACACACACACATGGGACATTCAATATCATGGGATCATACAGCTGTACTTCTAGTAATGTGGTGTACCTCATTCAATGCAATAGGTGCAGCAAAGTATCTTATGTTGGGGAAACAGGACAGAGATTGCAAACAAGGATGAATTTACACAGACATACAATCAAGGAACATAAAGATGATGATTCCTGCACACCTGTGGGAGTTCACTTCTCTCAACCGGACCACACTATTGAAGACCTCAATGTTTTAGTTCTTAAAGGGAATTTCAGAGCTATTCAGGAAAGGAAAACATTTGAACTAAGAATTATTATTCTTTTTGACAAAAAAATAACGGTTTAAACTTTTATATATGTTTTCTTACTCGTTATTCTAAGGTTTTATGACTCCCTCTGTGACTGTCACCCCCCCCCCCAGTCTATAGCTCTGCCTGTCTCATCTCACTGACTCTGCTGCTAACTTCATTACCATTTGCCTTACACATTGATTTGTGTTTGTTTGTTTTTCCTTTTGTTTCCTTTCCCTCAGAGATTTTTTCTCAATCGTTCATTGACAGACGCAGCCTCTCATCTTGACGTGGGGTTTATGAAGCTTTCACTAGGAGTGGACTAGGCAGAACAAAGTTCAACTCAAAGCAAGCACAGCCCCTCCCAGGGTGCAGTCCTCACTTGCATAACCCCCTCCAGCCCTGCTTCAGCAAACCAGTTTTTTATGCCTAGTGCAAGGAGTAGGACCTCGCTCCCTGCTGGGATCTGCTGTTCCCCGTTGCTTTTTTTTCTTTTCTTTTTTCAAGAAATTCTGATAGAAGAATACAATCAAGCAGCTGGCTGGGTGACAGGCTGGATATCCAAGATCCAGGGAGTCTCCCCAGCGCGGCTGACGGATTGGAGCCGACCCTTAGCTGTACACGTTGGGCCCCGTTCCGGTGGCCGGCGGGTTAAACGTCCCGCTAGCGCACCTAGGACCAGGCACCCCATGTCCGTGTCACGGGTGCCGCATGGCCGGCAGCTCCCCCTTTTTCGGCGGGGTGGCAGGAGTGCCCTGGGGGGGGGCGATGGGCGGTGCCCCCCTTTTTTCTCCCTTTTTAGGGCCTGGCCGTTCGCGGTCCGTCCGTCCGTTCGGATTCGCAACCCCCCCTACCGGAGCTGTAGTCCTCCCTATTTGCATAGGTCCCCCTCTGTGGTAGCGGCCGCCATACTCCTGTACCGGCCGCATGGTCGCACGGCCACCATTTTCCCATGGCTGGCCGTGTGTTACACGGCCGCCATTTTCCCGGAGTCTACCGTGTGTTATGCACGGCCGCCATTTTCTTGTAGCCGGCCGCATGTTTTCAGTAGGCCTCTAGTGCCTATGGCGGCCATTTTGGTGTGGTCCATGTATGCTGAGGGGCGGCCCTGCTTCTCCTGGCGCGCTTATAGGCCGGAAGCTTTACACGTGGGGATTGTGAGCAGAGAGACAGGCAGTTACAGCAGCACAGCTCCTGGGGCGGTGGGTGAGTCCTCCTGGGAACCTCTGAGGGCCCTTAGGGGGCGACTGGGGGGGGGCGGTTTGGCAGTACACTTCCGGTGTCACACGGGGTGCAGGCTATGGCGGCTGAAGCTGGGGCCTCCGGTGGGGACCAAGCGGCGCTTGGACCGGTGGTCCCACTGCACACCTTGACGGCCCTCCTGGAGGGATATTTCTCCCGGGCAGAACGGATCCGTGACTGGGTGGCGATCAAACGGCCATCTCCTCCTCTTTCCTCTAGTGAGGACTCTGAGCCAAAGGGGGGCTCCGCGGTGTCGGGGACCCCCCTAGAGCTGTCGGAGGGTGAACTCGGGGGCCCCTCGGATGAAGAGGAGGAGCCCTCGATGGCCACTGCTGCTCGTGAACGGGTTCTGGTGGGCTCCTTGGTTTCAGCGGTGCGTGAGACACTGAAGCTGGGCCCGGCTGCGATCCCGGGGGCGCCGTACGCTTTTGGGTTGCATAAGCCGGCCCGGGCGCTTACGGCGTTCCCCTATTTTTCGTACTTTGATCAGTTCATTTACAAGGAGTGGCGGTGTCCTCGGGTCGTTCGCCATGCCAAAATGCTGTTCTGTGCGTTATCCCTTTGAGGATACCTTGCTGCAGAAGTGGAAGTCCCCGATGGTGAATCCGTCGGTGGCCCGACTTAACAAGGCGACCACTATCCTGATGGAGGGCTCTCCATCTTTCAAGGACCCGGCCGACAGGAGGACTGAGGCGGTGTCCAAGGCCATGTTCCTGGTCACGGGGTCGGCTATGCGGCCGACGCTGGCGTCTGCGCTGGTGGCACAGGCGCTTACGAAATGGGCGACGATTGTGCACCAGGCTCTGGTGACTCTCCAGGCCCCTCCGGAACCTGTGCAGATGGCAGACCAGTTGATTCAGGGACTGAAGTATCTCTGTGATGCGGCCCTTGACATGGCCCCCATGCTGTCAAAACTGTCCATGTTCGCAATCGTCATTAGACGGCTGTTATGGCTGCGTTGCTGGTCAGGAGACCAGGCATCAAAGAAGGGCCTGACGGACCTGCCCTTTGAAGGGGGTCGCCATTTTGGGGCTTCCCAAAATCATCAAGGATTACACTGGGGGGTAGAGTACTTTTCTTCCGGAGCCCAGACGGGGCAAGGAGACCCGGCGCAGGGCGGGTCCTTCCTTCTCTGCGCAAAATGCGCACCATGCGCCTCAAACAAGGGATCTTAGCCCGCCAAGGCCCCAGCCGGGGGCCAGAAGCGTCTCAGGCAGTGTAAGCCCGAAAAGGCAGAGGAGAAGTCCTCCTCCGCATGATGGGTCGCCCCCACCCGCGGTTCGGGTGGGGGGACGGCTCTTACGGTTCGGGGACTGGTGGACCTCGCGCATTTCGGATCTCTGGGTGCGCGAGGTGGTTTCGTCTGGGTACAAGATAGAGTTCCATACCCAACCCCCGGACAGGTTCTTCGCCTCCAATCTGAGGCTTCCCTCGGCAGGGCTGCGGGCCCTGTTCGGAGCCGTGCATGCCCTGCTCCATCAGGGGGTGATTGTCCCGGTTCCTGCTGTGGAACGTTTCCGCATTTTTTATTGCAATCTTTTTGCGGTTCTGAAAAAAGACGGGGTCAGGCCTGTCCTGGACCTGCAGGCTCTCAACTTCTTTGTGAGAGCGCGAAGATTCAGGCTGGAATCTGTCTGCTCTGTGGTGGCGGCTCTTCAGCAAGGAGATTTCCTGGCCTCCCTGGACATAAAGGACGCATATTTACACGTGCCCATATGTGTACACCACCAGCGCTTCCTGCACTTTGCGGTGGGAGATCTCCACTACCAGTTTGTGGCCCTTCCGTTCGGGCTGGCCTCAGCCCCATGGGTCTTCACCAAGCTCTTGCGGGCCCTGCTATCTCAGCGGAGGTCCTCTATCAGGTTTTGCATACGGGTGTTGGGGCTGATGGTCTCCTCCTTCGAGGCGGTGCCCTATGCCCAGAGTCACACCCGGCTCCTGCAGCGGGCAATCGTGCTGTGGTGGGACAAGTCTCCGCTCTCCCTGGATCGGGTGATCAGTTTGGATCACCGGACTCGAAGCTCCCTCACCTGGTGGCTACGGGCCCCGACCTTGGAGCGGGGGAAGTCGTTTCTTCCCCTGGACTAGACGGTGGTCACGACAGATGCCAGCCTGCACGGCTGGGTAGGGATCCTGGGGCGGTTGTCGACCCAGGGCAGTTGGCCTCCGGAAGAGTCCTGTCTCCCGATCAATGTGCTGGAACTGCGGGCGGTCAGGCTTTGCATCTCCCACTGGTCGGGGAAGCTGCACGGGCGTCCTGTTCGGGTCCAGTTGGACAACGCCATGGCGGTGGCTTATGTGAACCATCAGGGCGGAATGAGAAGCGTGGCAGAAGTGGCCCACATTCTGCGGTGGGTAGAGCTTCAGGTGTCAGCAATCTCCGCCGTTCACATCCCGGGCGTAGAGAACTGGCAGGCGGACTATCTCAGTCGGCAGAAGCTGGATCAGGGAGAGTGGTCCCTACATCCGGAGGTGTTCCGCCAGATTTGTCAGATGTGGATCTCCTGGCATCCTGGCTCAACCGGAAGGTGCAGGCCTTCGTGAGCAGAACAAGGGATCCACTGGCAGACACGGCGGACGCCCTCGTGGCTCCGTGGTCTTGGTACCGGCTGCTTTATGCCTTTCCTCCAATCCCCTTACTTCCGCGCCTGCTGCGCAGGGGAGATGCGGAAGGGATCCCAACCATTCTGGTAGCGCTCGATTGGCCTCGGCGTCCTTGGTACGCCGACGTGGTGTAGATGGTGGTCGACATCCCCTGGCGGCTCCCGCTTCGCAAGGACCCTGCTCTCAGGGGCCCATCTTGCACCCTGCTTTACCCTCGCTGGCTTTAACGGCCTGGCCATTGAGTCCCAGGTGTTAAAGGATAGGAGACTCTCTGAGTCTGTCATTCCCACTATGCTCAAGGCATGTAAGCCCACTTCGCTAAAGATATATCACCTCACTTGGAAGGCCTACATTGCTTGGTGCAAGGCGGGGGGTTGAAACCCCCGTGCTTTTTCGGTGGGTCGGCTGTTGGCCTTCCTTCAGCAAGGCCTAGATCACAAGCTGACGTTGAGCACGATTAAGGGGCAGATTTCTGCCCTGGCAATTCTTTTTCAGCGTCCTTTGGCGACGCATTCCCTGATTCGTACCTTTGTCCAGGGGGTTCGTCATGTCTCCCCCAAGGTTCGGTCGCCTTTGCGCCATGGGACCTTAATCTGGTCCTTTCTGTGTTACAGAAGCCGCCTTTCGAAAATATCAGGGAGATCTCCCTGCAACTGCTTTCGCAGAAAGTGGCCTTTCTGGTGGCAATAACATCCGCTTGGCGGGTGTCTGAGCTGGCGGCTCTGTCCTTTAGGTCCCCGTACTTAGTCCTGCACAGGGACAAGGCGGTCTTGCGTCCCTCTCCCTCCTTCTTACCAAAGGTGGTCTCTTCGTTTCACATCAATGAGGACATTATCCTTCCTTCGCTGTGTTCGCGCCCGTCTTATCCTAAGGAGGTTGCCCTGCACTCCCTGAATGTGGTTAGGGCGTTGCGAGTATATCTGGCAGCTACGGCCTCGTTTCGGAGGTCCAATGCGCTTTTTGTCGCGCAAGGGACTGGCGGTCTCGTCGGCCACCATTTCATGTTGGATACATCAGACAGTGACAGCATATGCTGTTCGGGGCCAGGAGCCCCCCTTTCCAATCACGGCTCACTCTACCAGGGCGATTAGTACTTCCTGGGCTTTCTGACACCAGGCGTCGGTTTCTCAGGTGTGCAAGGCAGCCACTTGGAAGTGTAGTGAGAAAAATGGCAAAAATGGCGCTGCCCCAAAAGTGCTAAGTGTAAGCTCCAAGTGAAACAGTACATATATAGAATCAAATAATAAACCAATAATGTGACTGGCTGCAGCCAAGCCAAAACCCAAAAGGGGTAAAAAGTGAGATTCGAAATAAAAAATGGCAAAGAAAGCGCTGCCAGAAAGGTGCAAAGTGCAGGATATAATAAAAATAGATCAAGGAGTGTAATAACTATGCCAATCAAAACGAACTAAATTTGCTTGGCATAGTTATTACACTCCTTGATCTACATAAGCATAGTTACTGTTTGCAGCACTTAGTGTCTACATATCCAGCAGGGTCTCGGACGGGGCTGCCCCCCTTCCTCCATAGTATCTTATTTGGGAGACCTTATTGTTTCTACTTTTATATCCTCACATCTTTGTGGCACTTTATTTACTAGTTTCTGGTAGATTAATTATTTTATTATATCCTACACTTTGCACCTTTCTGGCAGCGCCTTCTTTGCCATTTTTTATTTTGAATCTCAAGGCAGCCACTTGGACCTCGGCGCACACTTTTTCTAAGTTTTACAGAGTTGATGTTGCAGCTTCTTCTGATGCTGCTTCTGATGCTGCTTTCGGCCGCAAAGTTTTGCAGGCTGTGGTGTGAGGCGCGTCTGGCACCTCCCTGGAGAACTCTTTTGTTGGGCACTGTTGTTCTTGACAGGCTGCGTCTGTCAATTAACGATTGAGAAAATAGGATTTTTTGACTTACCATGAAATCCTTTTCTCTGAGTTCATTGACAGACGCAGCACCCGCCCCTTTTTGTTTGAGTTTGTACTGCTTGCTACAAACTGGTTTGCTGAAGCAGGGCTGGAGGGGGTTATGCGAGTGAGGACTGCCCCCTGGGAGGGGCTGTGCTTGCCTTGAGTTGAACTTCGTTCTGCCTAGTCCACTACTAGTGAAAGCTGCATAAACCCCACATGTCAAGATGAGAGGCTGCGTCTGACAATGAACTCAGAGAAAAGGATTTTACGGTAAGTCAAAAAATCCTATTTTTCTCTCTTTAATATTCGGCTAAAACTTTTGTGAATCAGTATTGCTTGGACCTTGAAGAAGGGGACACACCCCGAAAGCTTGTCCTGAAAAATTGTATGTTCGTGCAAATAAAAAAAGTATCACGGACAGTACTCAATTTTCTCTGAAAAAAAAGAAAATTTCCTTTGTTTCTGTTACAAAACGTTGTAAATAAGTACGTTTTCTCCATCACTGATGGACACTGACGAGGCTACACTGACGGGCACTGATGAGGTGGCACTGATATGCAGCATGATGGGCACTACTAAGCAGCACTGATGGGCACTCACAGGTGGCACTGATGGGCGCTCATAGGCGGATCTGGGCACTGATAGGTGGGCACTGATGGGTGGCACTGATAGATGGCACTTTTAGGCAGCATGGCTAAGGAGGCACTGTCAGGCATCACAGATGGGCACTGAGTGCCATCCCTATTGCCAGTTTGCCATACCTGGTGGTCGTGGGTGGGCTTCCCTGGTGGTCCTGTGTAGGCACCCCTGGTGGTCCCTGGGTGGGCTCCCTGGAGGTCCTGGGTGGGCTCCCTGGTGGTCCTGGGTGGCGATCCTCCAGGGGGGCTGCACTGATAAACAATCAGCGCAGACCTTCCCTGTTAGGAGAGCTACCTATCGACTCTCATCACTAGAAGAAAAGCCGATGTACGGCTTTTCCTATTTACGCTGTGATTCATCATAGCTAATTACATGGTAAAGAGCTTCGGACAGAAGCTCTTTACCATGATCGGAGATGCGGTGGGTCCGACTGACAAACCACACCACCGATCGCCGTGCTGCGCGCCCCCGCTTGTTATCCTGCTGGACGTTATATGATGCCCAGTCAGGATAACTGAACCACTTCCCGGCCGTCATTCTGCATACGGCGGTAAGGAAGTGGTTAAAACGTCCATGTAATGTGCATGGATACATAGGATAACAGAGAGGAGTTTAAGGGCAGTTTTTATTTTTTGCGCTATAAACAAAAGAGCGACAATTTTGAAAATAAAAACAATTTTTTTTTTACTTTTTTGCTATAATACATATCCAAAAAAAATATAAAATATATATTTGTTCATCAGTTTAGGCCGATATATATTCTTCTACATATTTTTGGTAAAAAAAAAAATGTAATAGGCGTATATTGATTGGTTTGCGCAAAAGTTATCGCGTCTACAAACTATGGGATAGATTTAGGGACTTAGATTTAGGGATTTTTTTTTTTTTTTTTTTTTACTGGTAATGGCAGCAATCTGCGTTTTTTCCCCGGTACTATGACATTGCGGCGGACAAATATGCCCCCAAATGACACTTTTTGGGGACCAGTGATATTATTACATTGATAAGTGCTATAAAAATGCAGTAATCAATGTAAAAATTACACTGGCAGGGAAGGGGTTAACCAATAAATGCCTTCCTATAGCTTGGCTTAGAATCCTCAAGAAAAATATAAAGGTAAAGAAAGATCATATGATAAAGTCCAAGTTAGGAAAGTTTTGGAGTGACCTTGATGATTATAATTATGGTTTGGTTATAGAGTTTTCTCTTGGAAAGCGACCACACACGACCACTCGTGCTCTGAATCCCAATTGTGGCCAAAAAGCTCAATTTTGGTCTCATCACTCCAAATTACTCTGAGCCAGAAGGTTTGAGGCTTATCTCTGTGCTGTTTGGCGTATTGTAAGCGGGATACTTTGTAGCATTTGCGTAGTAATGGCTTTCTTCAGCGACTCGACCATGCAGCCCATCTTTCTTCAAGTGCCTCCTTATTGTGCATCTTGAAACAGCAGCACCACATGTTTTCAGAGAGTCCTGTATTTCACCTGGAGTTATTTGTGGGTCTTTCTTTGCATCCCAAACAATTTTCCTGACAGTTGTGGTTGAAACCCTAGTTGGCCTGCCTGACCGTGGTTTGGTTTCAACAGAACCCCCTCATTTTCCACTTCTTGATTAGAGTTTGAACACTGCTGATTGGCATTCTCAATTCCTTGGATATCTTTTTATATCCCTTTCCTGTTTTATACAGTTCAACTACCTTTTCCTGCAGATCCTTTGACAATTATTTAGCTTTCTCCATGATTCAGAATCCAGAAACATCAGTGCAGCAGTGAATGAAAGATGCAAGGGTCTGTCAGGAGTCCATAAACTCATTGACCTTTTATACACATACACTAATTACAAGCAAACAGATCACAGATGAGGATGGTTACCTTTAATAGCCCTTCAAGCCCCTTTGTGTCAACTTGTGTGCATGTTATCAGGCCAAAATCACCAGGGTATGTAAACTTTTGATCAGGGTCATTTGGGTAGTTTCTGTCATTATGATTTAAAATGAGTAAATACAGTTGATTGATTGATTGATAATAAGTGGCTTCAGCCAAACACTAACCATGAGTGAAAGAAATGTTTTTGTGTGATCATTCATATTCTCTGGAAAATAGCCAAGAAATCATAAATTCTGCCAGGGTATGTAAACTTATTAGCACAACTGTATATGTTTTTTTTAGCAGAGACCCTAGAGAATAAGGCCACTTTCATACATACGGACCACTTGTCCATTTTTCATCCATACGTTGACAGATGAAAAACAGACATCAGTGCATCTCTATGGAAAAACGTATGACAACGGATGATCATCCATTTGCATCCATTTTCATCTTTGAAATTGTGCACACTGGTGGAATGGCGCCAAACTTCAGCACTTAAAAATCCCCATAGGCAACGCTTTAAAAATGTTTACAGGTTACAAGTTTAGAGTTACAGAGGAGTTCTAGTGCTAGAATTATTGCTCTCCCTCTAATGTTCGCAGCGATACCTCACATGTGTGGTTTGAACATCGTTTACATATGTGGGCGTGACTTACGTAAGCGTTAGCTTCTGCACGCGAGCTGGCGGGGACAGTGGCGCTTTCAATTTTTTTTTTATTGTTTATTTTACTTTTATTTTTATATTTCAACACTTTTTTTTATTACTTTTATTCCTATTACAAGGAATGTAAACATCCCTTTTAATAGGAATGTGTGACATGTCCTCCTTACAGTGAGACCTGGGGTCAATAAGTCCCCAGATCTCGCCGTTAGGCTGGGAAGCATTAAAAAAAAAACGATCCAGGCTTTCCAGCCTGAGCGGCAGCATTTTTTCAAATGCAGAGGCCAGGCGTGATGTCATCACATCGCGCTTGGCCTCCGAACGATCATAGAGACTCCGGGGACCAACTGGCCCGCCGGAAATCTCCACCGGTCACCATTCGGGAAGGACGGGTTCCTTCTCCCTGTCGCCGATTGTACGGGTGACCCAGGAGAAGCCGCTTTGATTGTTCTTGCGGTGCAGAGAATCACCGGGTGTAAAAGATATCTGAATGATGCCTGTAGCTGCATTATATATATTTTTTCTTTTAGCAGAGACCCTAGAGCAGTGGTTCTCAACTGGGGTTCCGCGGAACCCTAGGGTTCCGCAAGAGGTCCCCAAGGGTTCTGCGGTGATCTGACTGTCAGTCGCAGGCAGCTGACAGGAGGATCGCACAGACATAGGCAAAGATAGGCAGTCCCATGTAATGTTCCCTGTCCCATGTAATGTGCCCTGTAATATGTAATGTACCCTGTCCCATGTTATGTGCCCTGTCCCATGTTATGTGCCCTGTCCCATGTAATGTGCCCTGTAATATGTAATGTACCCTGTCCCATGTAATGTGTCCTGTCCCATGTAATGTGCCCTGTCCCATGTTATGTGTCCTGTAATGTGCCCTGTCCCCTGTCATGTGCCCTATCCCATATTATGTGCCCTGTAATGTGCTCTGACCCATGTAATGTGCCCTGTCTCATGTTATGTGCCCTGTCATGTGCCCTGTCCCATGTAACGTGCCCTGTCCCATTTTATGTGCCCTGTCATGTGCCCTGTCCCCTGCAATGTCCCATGCCATCTGCACTGTCCCCTGTAATGTCCCCTGCCATGTGCCTTATCCCATGTAATGTGCCCTGTCCCCTGTAATGTCCCCTGCCATGTGCCCTGCCCCATGTAATGTGCCCTGTCCCCTGTAATGTCCCCTGCCATGTGGCCTGTCCCCTGTAATGTCCCCTGCCACGTGCCCTGTCCCATGCAATGTGTCATTTGCCCTGTAATGTGCCCTGTCCCATGTTATGCGCTCTGTCATGTCCCCTGCCCCATGTAAAGTGCCCTGCCCCATGTAAAGTGCCCTGCCCCATGTAATGTCACCTGTCCCATGTAATGTGCCCTATCATGTACCCTGTCCCATGTAATGCCCCCTGTCATGTTCCCTATCCCTTGTAATGTGCTATGTCATGTCCCCTGTCCCATGTATTGTGCTCTGCCCCATGTAATGTGCCCTGCTTCCATGTAATGTGCCCTGTCATGTCCCCTGTCCCATGTAATGTGCCCTGCTTCCATGTAATGTGCCCTGTCATGTCCCCTGTCCCATGTAATGTGCCCTGCCCCATGTAATGTGCCCTGTCATGTCCACTGCCCCATGTAATGTGCCCTGCTTCCATGTAATGTGCCCTGTCATGTCTCCTGTCCCATGTAATGTGCCCTGTCATGTCCCGTGCCCCATGCAATGTCCCCTGCCCCATGTCATTTGCCCTGTCCCATGTTATGTGCCCTGTCCCATGTTATGTGCCCTGTCCCATGTAATGTGCCCTGTCCCATGTTATGTGTCCTGTAATGTGCCCTGTCCCCTGTCATGTGCCCTATCCCATATTATGTGCCCTGTAATGTGCTCTGACCCATGTAATGTGCCCTGTCTCATGTTATGTGCCCTGTCATGTGCCCTGTCCCATGTAACGTGCCCTGTCCCATTTTATGTGCCCTGTCATGTGCCCTGTCCCCTGCAATGTCCCATGCCATCTGCACTGTCCCCTGTAATGTCCCCTGCCATGTGCCTTATCCCATGTAATGTGCCCTGTACCCTGTTATGTGCCATGCCCCCTGTAATGTCCCCTGCCATGTGCCCTGCCCCATGTAATGTGCCCTGTCCCATGTTATGTGCCCTGTCCCCTGTAATGTCCCCTGCCATGTGCCCTGTCCCCTGTAATGTCCCCTGCCACGTGCCCTGTCCCATGCAATGTGTTCAGTCATGTGCCCTGTCCCATGTAATTTGTCCTGTCATTTGCCTTGTAATGTGCCCTGTCCCATGTTATGCGCTCTGTCATGTCCCCTGTCCCATGTAAAGTGCCCTGCCCCATGTAATGTCACCTGTCCCATGTAATGTGCCCTATCATGTACTCTGTCCCATGTAATGCCCCCTGTCATGTTCCCTATCCCTTGCAATGTGCTATGTCATGTCCCCTGTCCCATGTATTGTGCTCTGCCCCATGTAATGTGCCCTGCTTCCATGTAATGTGCCCTGTCATGTCCCCTGTCCCATGTAATGTGCCCTGCTTCCATGTAATGTGCCCTGTCATGTCCCCTGTCCCATGTAATGTGCCCTGCTTCCATGTAATGTGCCCTGTCATGTCCCCTGTCCCATGTAATGTGCCCTGCTTCCATGTAATGTGCCCTGTCATGTCCACTGCCCCATGTAATGTGCCCTGCTTCCATGTAATGTGCCCTGTCATGTCTCCTGTCCCATGTAATGTGCCCTGTCATGTCCCGTGCCCCATGTCATTTGCCCTGCCCCATGTCATTTGCCTTGTCCCATGTAATGTGCCCTGCTTCCATGTAATGTGCCCTGCTTCCCCCTCATGTAGTGTGCCCTCTTGAGCCCCTGTACCCTGCCCTCCTGACACACACACACACACACACACACACACACACACACACACACACACACACACACACACTGTTTAGCTCAAGTTGGACCCAGAATGGATCAGCTCTGCAGAAAAAGAAAGCGCAAGTTTCACATTAAATAGGTACGTTTTAATATTTATTCTTTTATTTAATGCTATTTCTACAAATATTTTTTGTTATCAACAGCTCGCTGATCATACCAATGATCCGTGAGCTGTAGATGTGAACATTATTTCAGGGGTTCCTCGTGATCGCAAAACTTTTTGCCAGGGGTTCCTGGAAGGTAAAAAGGTTGAGAAACACTGCCCTAGAGAATAAAATGGTTGTGATTAACCCATCTGACAGGGAGGTGAAGGTTAGGGCTGGTCTCAGGCTTATGCCAGGTGCAGGAGCGCACTCGCCACATGTTGCAGCCATTAGTTCTGTAGCGCGGGTGATGTACAGATAGTTAGTGTACATGTCCAGCCCAGTTTTAGCAGCACAATGCCAGCACGTCTCCTGCGCCTCCTTCCTCCAGTAAATGGTGCCGCCCAGGGCATCCACCCCTACCTTGTACCGGCCCTGCTCGCTGGCCGAGACGGACCTGACATTACTGTACGTACGGAGTCGGGTCTGTCCGGATTGCAACAGATTGTCAATCGACCCCCCAGGGTGTTGCAACCCACGGGTTGAGAACCGCTCATCTGCAGTCATAACCCTGCATAGTTACATGGTAGGTAAGGCTGAATAAACACAATAGTCCATCCAGTTCAACCTGTGTAGGTGTAAGTGTTTCACTGTCTATAATTCTTTTCCATACCCCTCATGTTGTGTTCTTTAACCACTGGCCGACCGTCAACCGCAGGTTGACGGCGACAAGATGGCTCTCCTGGGCAAACCGCCGTCATATGACGGCAGCTGCCAGATCGCGCACTGTGGCGGTGGCGTGTGGCGCTCACTGTGTCCGGGGAGGGCCAGGGAGCGGGTGCGGCGGACTCGATCTCCGCCGGCTACCCGCGATGCCCCCCCCCCCGGAGTGAAAGAACGGAGGTCCATGTAAGTAAACACGGATCTCCGTTCTGTTAGAGGGGGAAGGGAGTGATCACAGCTTTCCTCTATATGGAAGCTGTGATCACTTCCCTCCCCCTGCCAAAACACTAAGACAGTTAGAACATGCCCAGGGAACACAGTTAACCCTTAGAGCGCCCCCTGCAGGTTAACCCCTTCACTGCCAATGGCATTTACACAGTAATCAGTGCATTTTTATAGCACTGATCACTGTATAAATGCCAATGGTCCCAAAAAAGTGTCAAAATGTTCCGACATGCCCATTGCAATATCGCAGTAGCGCTAAAAATCGCAGATCGCCGCCATTACTAGTAAAAAAATTAAATAAAAAATAAAAACCCCAGAAATTAATTCTCATCATCCGTAAATGCGGCAACTTTTGCGCAAACCAATTAATAACCGCCGATTGCAATTTTTTTTTATCACAAATATGAGGAAGAATATAAATCGGCCAAAACCGATGAAAAAAAATGTTTTTTTATATTTTTTTTTTTGGATTTGTATTTTAGCAAAAAGTAAGAAATTTGTTTTTTTTTGCAAAATTGTCGCTCTTCTTTTGTTTATAGCGGCGATCAGAAATGACACAGCGGTGATCAAATATCACCAAAAGAAAGCTCTATTTTTGGGAAAAAAGGACGCAAATTTCGTTTGGGTACAACGTCGCACGACCGCGCAATTGTCAGTTAAAGCGACGCAGTGCCGAATCGCAAAAAGGGCTCTGGTCAGGAAGGGGGCAAATCCTTCCGGGGCTGAAGTGGTTAAGATGCACATCCAGAAGTCTTAAAAATATCCATACTCCCTGCTGCCACCACCAATTGTGGAAGAGAGTTCCACAGCCTTTTTCCCCTGACAGTGAAAACCCCTTGCACAGTTTAAGGTTAAACTGCTTCTCCTCCAATGTTATTGTGTGGCCCCGTGTCCTCTTACACTCCCTAAGACTGAATAATTTTTTCCTATGCTGGGATCACCATTGAGATATCTGTAAATCACTGTCATGTCCCCTCTCAAACGTTGCTTCTCCAGTGAGAATAAATATAGTGTTTTTAGTTGTTCCTGCTTAATCAAGGTCGTCCAGACCCCGTATTAATTTCTCTCTCTCCACTTCCTGCACATCCCTTCTGAGGACTGGTGACCAGAACTGGACGGAATACTCCAGATGTGGTCTAACTAGAGTTTTATAAAGTGGCAGGATTATAGTTTTATATGTATATCCCCTTTTTTATGCACGCTAACATTCTCCCGGCTTTGGTAGCTGCAGCTTGAAATTACATGCTATTGCTCAGTCTGTCATCTACTAGGACCCCCAGATCTTTCTGCATCCTTGATTCCCCCAGTGGTTCTCCCCCTAGTGAGTAGTTTGCATTTATGTTTTTTGCCCCCAAGTGTATTACTTTACATTTCTCCACATTAAACCTCATCTGCTATGTAGTTGCCCACTCCATTATTTTGTTCAGGTCTTTCTGTAACATTTCTATATCCTGATGTGAAGTTATTGTCCTGCTTATTTTTGTATCTGCAAAAACTGAGATTGAGCTATTTATCCTCTATATCATTTATGAATAAATTGAAAAGAATTGGTCCCGAGACAGAACCTTGGGGTACCCCACTTACCACTTCAGTCTGAGTACATGTAATTTATCACCACCCTTTGGACATGCCCCTGTAACCAGTTTTTTTTACCAAAGAACAAACCTTATGGTCCATGCCTGCAGACCTCAGCTTGTAAATTAAGCGCTTATGGGGAACTGTATCAAATGCTTTCGCAAAATCCAAATACAATAAATCCACAGGCCTCCCCCTGTCTAGATGGTAGCTCACTTCCTCGTAGAACGTTAGCAGATTGGTCTGGCAAGAATGTCCTTTCATAAACCTATGCTGATTACTACTAATGATACTTTTTTCCTCAGTAAATTCTTGGATACAGTCCCTTATCCCATCCAATAATTTACCTACTATTGATGTTAGGCTGACTGGCCTGTAGTTTCCAGGGATTTGTCTCTGCCCTTTTTTGAAGATTGGTATCACTTTGGCTTTTCTCCAATCAGCTGGTACAATTCCTGTCAGTATGCTGTGCGCAAAGATTAGGAACAATGGTCTGGCTATACCCTGACTGAGTTCTCTGAGGTCTCTTGAGTGTAAGCCATCCGGTCCTGGTCATTTATTTGTATTACGTTTATCTAGTCTTTCCTTGACTCCGGCCTGTTTGCCACTAAGGTTACTTCCTGTGATGTGTCACTAACTGTACTGTCACGGTCGGTATTCCCCTCCTTTTCTTGCATAAAAACTGAGGAGAAGAAGGCATTTAGTACAGTTGCCTTCTCTGTTTCATCCTTAATAGTGTTGAGCGAACCCGGACTGTAACGTTCGGGTCCGTACCGAACTTTAGGGTGTCCGTGGCATGGACCCGGACCCGGACATTTCAAAAATCGTTCGGGTTCGGTCCGTTCTTTTCCTCCCCTTATGGCTGGCACTGTCATGTCAATCACTGTGTAGTGTCCTTCATTGGAATCACCGTTTGTCCGGCCTCAGTTCCTTTCTGATCTATTTGCATTATGTTTATTTACTGGTCCTGGCCTACCGAATGTGAGTTCTCTGGAGTCTCTTGAGTCAGTCCCATATCGGTCTGGTAACAAGGATTAGAAACGCGTGTCGTATGACTGTCCTTAACATGGTCGACTAACCTCTTTTCGGTTTCACTATGGTTAGAAGTTTTTTCCCGTCTCTGTTTAGGGACCTTTGATGTCCGGTCAGTCGGATTGTAGTTATCATCCATTT
>BLSH010215069.1:5442-17482 GCA_018402905.1 Glandirana rugosa | reverse complement strand
CGGGGCTCTGGAGAGCACCTGGGGGTGGGGCCTGGAGAGCACTGGGGGGCCCTGTAGAGCACAGGGGGGCTGGAGAGCACTGGGGGAGCCTAAGAGCATGGAGGGGTTGAGAGCACTAGGGGGCAGTAGAAAGAAGCTGGATAGGAGGAGCTGCTGCATATACAGTAGAAGAATCCATCTATTTATATTTCTCCTACAGCCTCTGAGTGCCCACGGGAAGGACAGAAAGAGAATCAGGCACTCAGAGGCTGTAGGAGAAAAATAAATAGATGGATTCTCCTACTGTATATGCAGCCGCTCCTCTTATCCAGGCGCAAGCACTGTGAGCCGCACTTCCTTTCCTTCCTGTGCGGCGACTCGTCTCGTGCATATCCCCTCCCTCTTCACGGTCACAGCAGGTAACGTGACCTGTAGTCTCCGCCCCCCCGGCCGAACTGAAAGGCAGCCAGCCGCGGAGAGGCAGGGTGAGCGGCGGGGGCTCAAGGAGCAGCGGCCCACCGGGCAAGTGCCCGGCCTGCCCTATGGCCAGTCCGGGCCTGGTTGGGGGGACATTTCATTGGTTTATTGTTGCCATGTTTTGTTTTATGATCGTGATGGGGTACGAATCCCATAAGAAACAAAGGAAACGGGTTTTGCCGGCTCACTTCTGTTTTCTTTAACCACTTGCTGACCGCCCGCCGTGGATTGACAACGCCAAAGGGGCTCGTTAAAGCAAACCGCCGTCACCTGACGGCAGCCGCGATAACTAGTATTGTGAGCATGCACTGTGTTCCGGGGGGGCCAGGGAGTGGGTAGGACGGGCTCGATCACCGACGGCTACCCGCGATGGCCCCCCACAGTGAAAGAACGGGGGGTCGGTGTATGTAAACATGGATCTCCGTTCTGACAGAGGGGAAAGGGCTGTGATCACAGGCTCCCTGTATATGGAAGCCATGATCACTCCCCTCCCCCAGCCAGCCCAGCCCCCATACAGTTAGAACACACTGAGGGAACACAGTTAACCATTAGAGCGCCCCCTCCAGGTTAACACCTTCACTGCCAATGGCATTTACACAGTAATCAGTGCATTTTCATAGAACTGATCGCTGTATGAATGCCATTGGTCCCAAAAAAGTGTCGAAATGGTCCGACATGTCCGCCGCAATATCGCAGTACCGCTAAAAATCGCAGATCGCCGCCATTACTAGTAAAAAATAAATAAAAACCCCAGAAATGAATTCTCATCATTCGTAAACTTTTGCCAAACCAATCAATAAAGGCTGATTGCGATTTTTTTTTACCAAAAATATGAGGAAGAATAAACAAAACGGATGAAAAAAAACTTTTTTTTTTTTGGATTTGTATTTTAGCAAAAAGTAAGAAAAATTGTTTTTTTTTTACAAAATTGTTGCTCTTTTTTTCTTTATAGCGGCGATCAGAAATGACGCAGAGGGGATCAAATACCACCAAAAGAAAGCTCTATTTGTGGGGAAAAAAGGACGTAAATTTCGTTTGGGTACAAAGTCAAGCGCAATTGTCAGTTAAAGCGACGCAGCGCCGAATCGCAAAAAGTGCTCTGGTCCTAACCTGGGAAGTCTCTCCAGGGCTGAAGTGGTTAAAAATGGTACATCCTGTATATTTCTCCAAGGGGGTGCAAACTTTTGAGCACAACTTCTTCCCAAGTTCAATCCAGCCAGAACTGTTTTAGGGCTTGTTGGCCCTCTTTTATTTAAAATGAAAGTGAAAGTTCCAGCAAAATGGTTGCCCTTGAAGGGGTTTCCACCATCATTTTCAAAGACGAAGAAAATGGCACCAAGCCTCCAGGCTTCATCTTGCAGTGCCGCTGCTCAGGCCTTAAGCTCCCTTCACATGACCCGGGTATACCTGATGCTCGCCCACATGCCACTGATAGCTATTAAATAAACACACCACACACTGCTTGGAGAAATTGGCCGTTAGGCCGTTTATTTAACACAACCATCTTAACATATTTCAACATTATAAAAACATGTCTATTTTGCGGGTGTTGATCCCAGGAGGCCCAAAACATCCAATCTGATGAATTCGCTATATATATAATATCCTCGTACCCAGCCGCAATACACCGGCTCAGGTGACACCGTCTTCCAGTTAACCTGTGTAACTGGGACCGAACCATTGAGGACTCCATACCTACGATGGATCCTTCCCAACCACACCAAATTGTCCGTCCTCCTGAGACCACGCCACCGCTATACTTCAAATAATCAATAGGGAGGGAGGGTGGGGATCTTCCGTTGTTCCTGCTCTGCCCCTGTGAGCCGCACCCTTCGCTTATATACCTGCTCCGCCCCCTTGCAGTGTCTACACCTCCCCTAATACTAGTTAACTCTTGGGCGCCCAGGTACCCTGTCATGCGGCCCCTGCGCTGATCTCTTCTATTATCTTGCTGCGGGCCCTTCTTTCATTTCGAAAAGAGGGCTCAATTGCTCCAAAATATCTGTTCTGGGTGTAGAAAAATTGGGTTTTTAGTTTTCTCCGGGATTTGAAACCCCATATTGGGTTCTGGAATCCAGAGGCTTCAAAAAGCTTTAGGAGAGAAAAAGCTGTTAACCCTGTTAAGGACCAGGAAGACCAAAAGCTGACTTGGGTGCCTTTATTCTTAATGGTATCCCAAATGTGGTGCAATTCTGCTGCAATTGTCATGCAAAAGAATCCTGTGAAGTGAATGGGATGCCCTATATGAGGAAACGCGTAAATCACACTTTCAGAATTGTAAGCGGGAACGCTTGTTCTCGCAGCGCCATATCTGCACGGGCCTCAAGGCTAGGCCTTTGGTCTGTGCTCACCTGCAACTCTGCACCACTCTTTCAGCTCTCTCTTGGGTTTCTCTCTTGCATCTCCCTGCCATCCTGGCCAATGCCCTGGACAGGGGACCTCCTGTCTCCCAGGTGGAGCCCTGAATCACTGCTAGGTCCCAAAAGTGATTGTAAAGTCTCATTTTTTTCTCCTATAAAAATAAACATGTCATACTTTCCTGTTCTTTTGCAGTGGATTTGCACAGAGCAGCAGATCTTCCTCTTCTGGGTTCCCTCTTTTGTGATCCTGGCCCCTCCCTCCTGTTAAGTGCCCCCACAGCAAGCAGCTTGCTATGGGGTCACCTGAGCTGAGTCACAGCTCCCTGTGTCCCTTCAGACACAGAGCCCCAACATGGCCCCGTCCCCTCTCTTCCCTGATTGGCTATCTGAGTTTGATTGACAGCAGAGGGAGCCAATGGCACCGCTGCTGTGTCTCAGACAATCAGGAAGGAGAATCTTAGACGGCTGAGACACTCGTGGACATCCCTGGACAGAGGAGGACCTTAGGTAAGTATTGGGGAGGGGGTGCTGCATACAGAAGGCTTTTTATCTTAATGCATAGAATGCACCTTCTGCCTTTACAACTCCTTTAACCACTTCATTACCAGGCACTTACCCCCCTTCCTGCACAGACCAATTTTCAGTGCTGTCGCATTTTGAATGAGAATTGCGTGGTCATGCAACGTTGTACCCAAACAAAGATTTTATCTTTTTTTCCCCCACAAATAGAGCTTTCTTTTTGTGGTATTTGATCACCTCTGTGGTTTTTATTTTTTGCGCTAATAATAACAAAACCCGAAAATTTGTAAAAAAAAAAAAGTTTTTCTGTTTCTGTCTCTGTTATTGTAAATAAGTACATTTTCTCCATCACTGACGGCATTGATGAGGCAGTACTGATTGGCACTGATGGGGCGGCACTGATGAGGCTACACTGACGGGCACTGATGAGGCAGCACTGATGAGTTGGCACTGAAGGGCACTGATAATGAGGCACTTATATGCAGCACTAATGGGCACTGATAGGCGGCACTGCTAAACAGCACTGATGGGCACTGATAGGTGGCACTGATATGCAGCACTGATGGGCACTGATAAGCGGCACTGATGGGCACTCATAGGCGGCACTGATGGGCACTCATAGGTGGCACTGATGGGCACTCATAGGTGGCACTGATGGGCACTAATAAGTGGCACTGATAGGTGGCACTGGTGGACACTAATAGGTGGCACTGGTGGGCACTGATAGGTGGCACTGATAGAGGGCACTGTAAGGTGTGCATTCCATGGTGCTCCTGGGTGGCATCTGAAATAGGCACTGAGTGCCATCCATGGTGGGCATTGTGCCCCTTGGACCTGGTGGTCTTGGGAGGGGCTCCCTGAACGGCTCCCTGGTGGTCCTGGGTGGGCTTTACCTGGCGGTCCTAGGTGGGCTCCCTGGTGGTCCTGGTTGACGATTCATGGGGGGGCTGCACTGATAAACAATCAGCGCAGACCCCCCTGTCAGGAGAGCCGCCGATCAGCTCTCATCCACTGGCGTCTGCACACGCAAGTAGAGGAAAAGCCAATAAACAGTTCTTCGTGTTTACACTGTGATTAGCCGTGATTGGTCACAGTCGATCATGTGGTAAATAGCTTCTGACAGAAGCTCTTTACCTAAATTGGAGATGCGGTGGGTCAAACTGACACACCCAACACCCGATCGCCGCGCTGCGCACCCCTGCAGGAGCGCGCCGGCATGTTATCCTGCTGTACGTCATATGACGCCCAGTCAGGATAACATAACCACTTCCCGGCCGTCATTCTGCATACCGCGGTAGGGGAGGGGTTAATTATAACACACTGAGCTTTCTGGTCTCCCGTAAGACCTGGACACAGGGTTAGAGGATTTTTTCCCTGAAGCACCACCGAAGCCTCATCAATGCACTACTGAAGCCTCATCGAAGCATCACCAAAGCCTCATCGAAGCATCGCTGAAGCCTCATTGAAGCACCACTGAAGCATCAAAAACACATCATAAAAGCTTGTTGAAGCAGTAGGAGCTTAAGGGCTAGTTTACACTTGCTTCAGCTTCAACGCTCATTAAAGTTCATACAGCTTCAACAAGTTTTTGATGTGTTTTTGAGGCTTCGGCGGTGCTTCGACGAGGCTTCAGTGATGCACTTTTGAAGCTTTGTTGAAGCTTGGCAGATGCCCTGTGTGTGTGTTGATATCTCACACCTGCAATTTCTCCAAAACAAACAAGCTAAAGCTGAATTAAAGCCTCTGAAAAGCCGCAGGTGCTTCAAGTGAGCTTCAAACAAGCTTTGTCATAGACTTCTATGGAGGTGTTGGAGAGGCTTTGAAGCCTGGCTAAAGCTACATGGGGTATAATTATTGAAGCGAAGCAAAGCCAACGCAAGGTGTAAACAGGACTGTAAGCCAACCATTTGGGCTCGTTTACACTTTGCTTTAAAACAGGGTGTCAGACAGGAGCTGTTAAAGCTCTCTTAATGAAAGTCAAAGCTCCGTCACTAAATAAAATGGTTGGCTTACAGTCCTGTTTACACCTTGCTTTGGCTTTGCTTCGCTTCAAAAATGATACCCCATGTAGCTTTAGCCAGGCTTCAAAGCCTATTCAACGCCACCATAGAAGTCTATGGCAAAGCTTGTTTGAAGCTCGCTTGAAGCACCTGCGGCTTTTCAGAGGCTTTAATTCAGCTTTAGCTTCGCTTTGTTTTGGAGAAATTGAAGGTGTGAGATATCAAAAAAACACACAGGGCATCGGCCAAGCTTCAACAAAGCTTCAAAAGAGCCTCATCGAAGCAACACCTAAGCCTCATCGAAGCACCTCCAAAGCCTCATCAAAGCACCACCGAAGCCTGAAAAGCACATAATAAAAGCTTGTTGAAGCCAAAGCAAGTGTAAATGAGCCCTAAATCTCTTAGAAGCCTCTGGACTCCAGAACTCAATCTAGGAGTTTCAAAACCCCAGAGAAAATTGCACACCCATTTTTTTCTGAACAGATATTCTGGAGCCCCTCAATCTGCACCCAAGAGGACCATGTGTGTCCCATTTGCCTCTTCTAACACCATGGCAGGGCCTAGCACTGGTCACAACACAATATATACACTTTGCAAGGGCAGCTGCCTCAGAGCTTAGTAAATGAGGTGAAGCTTCACTTCCCCTGGGTCTCCTCCTCAGCATCATGGCGGCTTCTCCTTCCCGCTCCTGGGCTGATTGGAACAATTCTCCTTTCAGCCAATCAGGTGAAGGGTCTCATGGCCTGCTTCCTGATTGGCCGGGAGGAGAATCAGTGTGACAACAGCAAATTTTTATTCGCTATTGTCCCACAAGTGGGTGTGTTCACTGCGCCCCGAGCCCGCCCTTTTTTGAAGCCTATTAGAGCCTTTGTGCAAATAATCCTAATCCTATTACAAACTTCAAACTGTGAACACCGATTACTCAGGTGAGAGAGTATCCACTCTCGATTCATTACCCCCAAGTGAATCTGCCAAAACGCTCCTGTGACAACCGCAAACTAGCAAAATCAGCTTCTAACTTCAGCTTGCTCAACTAAAGTGTTACTAAACCCACAGCAGTAAAATCAGTCTGTATATGCAGCATAGCATGCTTGTTATACTCACTGTGGAACTTAAGGGGTTAATCCTCAGCATTGTTTAACCACTTCACCCCCGGAAGGATTTCCCACGTTAGGACCAGAGCACTTTTTGCGATTCGGCACTGTGTCGATTTAACTGACAATTGCGCGGTCGTGTGGCGTTGTACCCAAACTAAATTTGCGTCCTTTTTTTCCCTCAAATAGAGCTTTCTTTTGGTGGTGTTTGATCGCCTCTGCGTCATTTCTGATCACCGCTATAAACAAAAAAGAGAGACAATTTTGCAAAAAAAACAATATTTCTTACTTTTTGCTAAAATAAAAATCAAAAAAAAAATAAAAAAACTAATTTATTCATCGGTTTAAGCCGATTTATATTCTTCCTCATAAAAAAAAAATCGCAATCGATGTTTATTGATTGGTTTGCGTAAAAGTTGCCGGGTTTATAAACCATTAGAATTAATTTCTGGCGTTTTTACAATTTTTTTTTTTACTGGTAATGGCGGCGATCTGCGATTTTTATCGAGACTGCGATATTGCGGCGGACATGTCAGACATTTTTGACAATTTTTTGGGACCAATGATATATTTATACAGCGATCAGAAATTTAAATATCCACTGATTACTGTATAAATGTCATTGTCAGTGAAGGGGTTAACCTGCCGGGGGAGATCTAGGGGGTAATTGTGTTCCCTAGGCGTGTTCTACCTGTGAGGGGGCTGGGCTGCCAGGGGCACCAGACAACTAACTGATCACAGTGACAGGAATCAGTAGATCAGTAACATGATGCCTGACAGTACGGGGAACCGCTGTGTTTACATCAGCGGTTCCCCGTTTTTAAGCTATGGCCAGCAATCGCGGCTCGCCGATGGAGATTGGGTCCGCCCGAGCCACGGGCACACTCCCGCAGAGGGCGGGGGCAAGAGAGCGCGATCCCGACCGCTAGCCGTGCAAGCCGCCGTTATAGATGGCGATTTGCGCAACAGCGCCACTCTGCAGCAGTAAATGTACGCAAGCCCGATTAAAAAAGTCTGTTTTATTGTGTATGCATAGATACTACCCTCCTGCACTGTCTATCTAAGTGTAGCGCCCCTTAGTATAGGTGCGTTTTCTAGCAGGGTTTGTTGGTGAGGTAAAATTTAGCCAGGCCTGAGTGCAGGTGCAGGCCTGAATGTTTTGATCTGGGCTTGGGGAGTGGCTCAGGAAGGACTGGGGCAGCCCAACAGATGAGGTCACTAAACCCTCCTACCTTTTACTGGGAGGCACTTTAACTTTCCAGAATGAAGGTGGGACAAAAGGTGTCATCATTTGGAGTGTCATAGGAAGCCTTGACCAATCCCCAATCACGATTGGCAGGGGGCAGGCCTTCTTATATACTCTGGGCTGGGTCAGTCGGGGAGGACAGCGTCGGGTGGAAGTCTGGAGATGTAGCAGAGGCGCTGTGGAGGCCTCCAACCGGGAGCTCGCCCCCATCTGGGAGATAAGGGGTGACCTTGAGACCTGGAGGTTCGGGTGCAGCCAGGAGTGGTGGTGATTCCTGGAGTCGCGCAGGGGAACAGGAGAACAGCGGAGGTGCTACACAGAGAGAGACTTTAAAGTGATCCACCAGTTTGGGGAGTGACGACCCTTGTGGGCTGGAGGAGAAAGTGCTGGAGGAGGCTGGGAGAGGAATAATGGACAGTCTGTGGAAGCATTGGGAGCCAGTCAGGGGAAGGAGAGTCACTAAGGAAAAGCAGGTCGGTAGGACCTGGAAGAGAGATGGGCTGGGAGTTGTAGTCCATCGGGGCCAGGTTAGCACTCAAGTACTTTGCTACATATTCAGGGGCCCGTGATCCCTGGCCTGTAATGGGTGTTCCTGAGGTCCTGCTAACACAGAATAGGCCTCACCATGTGCTAGCTGCGGTGAAGAGGAAGCAGTAGAGAAGCTTGATAAATTTCCTTTCAGGCTGGAAACTAAGTGATGTGCTGGAGAGAAGTAAAAGAGTGATAATCTGCAAGTTCTGTGCTAGAGAGAGAACTGTAGGAGAAACGGTCAGCAAGTGAGTGCTGGAGAGTTGTGAGGAGCAACAGTCTGCAGAGGGACGGTCTGCAGTGAAGTGCACATATACAGGACTGTATATGGAGTTTGTGTACCATAATTCTTTGGGCATCCACAGTCACCCCTTATCCCCATCCAAGTGGTCTGGTCAGTGTCTCCGGATGTGTGATATATGGTGTGATTGAGGGCAGCTATAAGGTGAACCACTACTACCAGCCACTCTCAAGGGAGCACATGGCTACATAAGCAAGCCCATATAATAAACAGCAGGGTGGTAAAGCTGCACATGCTCAGTTTGGTCTCTTATGCTGGATAGAACATTTCCTGCTTCAGTTGAACTATTCAGGTTACATGATATTGACATCACACATGTGGGCGTGTATAGAGGCTGTAGTGGAAATCTCCTCCTATTTGAACACAACAGCTATGGACGAACTGTGCAGGTTATCAGGAAACCGTGGTATACAGATCATCCAAAAAGGTATATAGTGGCAGTATTTTAATGTTAAAAGAAGATTTATAAGCTGTGGGCATTGTGGGGGAGGGGCAGATGAAATATTTTCATATTACTGGGTTTAGTAAAACTTTAAACTTTTGCAATAAATGTGTCCATACAGCCGCATGTCCCAATAGAAATCTATTGGTCTCCAAGACGGGGATGGAAGCAACAACTGTGCTGGTAGAAGACGGACCTGCAGAGGATGCACAGTTGATCGCCTGTGTGAACGAAGTCTTATATAGGAATTGGATCCATGATGAGCTGTTGGATTCCAGCTGGATGAGGGACATTCGTATGTTTGCAGGTACAGGACCTCTATGACCGGGCAAAACACGGAGAGTTCCAACTGCCTGCTAGGGATGGGCCGAACAGCCTGCCAGCCCCCCCCCGTTTCGGTTCGCACCAGAACTTGCAAACAGGCAAAAAATTCCTGCGATCATGCGAACCCTGTTACAATCAATGGGACTTGAACATTAAAAATCAAAAATGCTTGTTTTAAAGGCTTATATGCAAGTTATTGCCATAAAAAGTGTATGGGGGCCCAGGTCCTGCCCTAGGGGACGTGTATCAATGCAAAAAAGAGTTTTAAAATCAATTGTTTTTCAGGAGCAGTGATTTCAATAATGCTTAAAGTGAAAAAACAAAACAGAAAAATTCCTTTAAATATTGTGCTGGGGATCCCCTTAGTAGGCCTGTAAAGTGGAGCATCTCTGTGATGTTTAGCCAGAGCAAAATGTAATTTTCTAAAGGAAAAAATGTCATTAAAATTGCTTGTGGCTGTAACGTATTGCCGTTTCCTGGCAATATAGATAACAATCACTGAAAAAGCATTGCGCTGGGGGTCCCCTCCCCCCCAGTCCATACCAGGCGCTTGGGGTCTGTTGTGGATTTTAAGGGGAACCCCGTGCCAAAATTTTAAAAACAAAATTGCGTAGGGTCCCCCCCAAAGTCCGTACCAGGCCCTTCACATCTGGTATGGATTTTGAGGGGAAACCCAAGCCAAATTATTTTAAAAAATGGCGTAGGTGTCCCCCCAAAATCCAAACCAGACCCTTATCTGAGCATGCAGCCCTGGCATAGCAGGAGGGCGTGGGGATTAGCGAGCGCCTCCCCCCCTCCGAACCATACCAGGCCACATGCCCTATGGGGAGGCTGCTTTGGGGTTCCCAAAACACCTTGTCCCCATGTTGATGGGGAGAAGGGCCTTATCCCCACAACCCTGGCCGGTGGTTGTGGGGGTCTGTGTGCAAGGGGGGCTTATCTGAATCTGGAATCCCCCTTTAATAAGGGGGCCCCCAGATCCCGACCCTCCCCATGTGAATGAGTATGGGGTACATCGTACCCCTACCCATTCACTAAAAAAGGAATGAAGTGTTACAGAAAACAGTGGACAGTTTTTGACAAGTCCTTTATTGTAAAATAACTCTTTTTCTTCCTTTCTTCTTTTTTCCTCCGGTCTTTCTCCATCTTCTCCTGCCCGGTTCTTTCTTCTGGCCTTCTGCTTCTTCTTTCGGCCTTCTTCCTTCCTCTTGTTGTCTTCTTCTTCTTCCTCTTGTTCTTTCACTTCCGCCGCTGCCGCTGCCATCCAGAGGCGTCTCCCAGAATGGGCGGTCTTCAGTTTGACAGTTATTTTATACGAAGGGGCGGGGCCACCCGGGGATGTAAATGGGTGACCCCACCCTCTCTGGCGTCACATGGCGTCAGAAGGGGTGGGGTCACTCGGTTACGTCACTGGGTGGCCCAGCCCTTACCTATAAAATAACTGTCAAACTGAAGACCGCCCATTCTGGGAGTCGCCTCTGGACAGCAGCAGCAGCAGTGAAAGAACAAGAGGAAGAAGAAGAAGACAACGAGAGCAAGGAAGAAGACAGAAAGAAGAAGCAGAAGGCCTGAAGAAGGAGCTGGGAAGGAGAAGATGGAGGAACACCGGAGGAGGAAAGAAGAAAGGAAGAAATAGAGTTATTTTAAAATAAAGGACTTGTCAAAAACTGTCCACTGTTTTTTGTAACACTACATTCCTTTTTTGGTGAATGGGTAGGGGTACAATGTACTGTATTCACATGGGGGGGGGGGGGTAGGGATCTGGGGGCCCCCTTATTAATCATATCATCTATATAGAATATAATGTATACAGATCCTCTATATAGAATACAATGTATACAGATCCTCTATATAGAATACAATGTATACAGACCCTCTATATAGAATATAATGTATACAGATCCTCTATATAGTATACAATGTATATAGATCCTCTATATAGAATACAATGTATACAGATCCTCTATATATAGAATACAATGTATACAGATCCTCTATATATAGAGTATAATGTATACAGATCCTCTATATAGAATATAATGTATACAGATCCTCTATATAGTATACAATGTATACAGATCCTCTATATATAGAATACAATGTATACAGATCTTCTATATAGAATATAATGTATACAGATCATCTATATATGGAATACAATGTATACAGATCCTCTATATAGAATACAATGTATACAGATCCTCTATATAGAATAAAATGTATACAGATCCCTATATAGAATACAATGTATACAGATCCTCTATATAGAATACAATGTATACAGATCCTCTATATAGAATACAATGTATACAGATCTTCTATATAGAATATAATGTATACAGATCATCTATATAGAATACAATGTATACAGATCCTCTATATATAGAATACAATGTATACAGATCTTCTATATAGAATATAATGTATACAGATCATCTATATATGGAATACAATGTATACAGATCCTCTATATAGAATACAATGTATACAGATCCTCTATATAGAATACTAGACATATGTAATATAAGATATATCTTCTAGACATATGTAACATAAGATATATATCTCCTAGACATATGTAACATAAGATATATCTACTAGACATATGTAATATAAGATATATCTTCTAGACATATGTAACATAAGATATATCTCCTAGACATATGTAACATAAGATATATCTCCTAGACATATGTAACATAAGATATATCCCTAGACATATGTAAAATAAGATATATCTCCTAGACATATGTAACATAAGATATATCTC
>BLSH010215040.1:1596067-1620748 GCA_018402905.1 Glandirana rugosa | reverse complement strand
ACGGCCTTGTACTTCAAGGCGGGTCGCGTCTTAGTCTCGACGGAGGCGTCGGCGGCGACCCGAGGCTCACGGCGGGACTACTAAGTGTATGCGGTGGCGACACCGTAACAGGCTAACTTAAGCTTAGCCTGCCGGGACGTTAGAGAAAAGGTACTGTTTCTGTATCGGACTAACGAGAGTCGAGGTCGTGCAACTACCCGTCCGCCCGGAGGACCCGGCTGGTTGTCGGGACCCGACTATCGACTGGGTCATGAGGTGGGGTCGGGAAGTCCGACCGCAGACACCACTAGTGGCAGGTGACTTCCCCGTCTTTGATGAAGGGGACTCACTCCCGGCTTAGGGCTTCGGTGGTCCAGTCTCTGGGACAATGCCACAGCGGTGGCGTATGTGAATCATCAGGGCGGCACTCGGAGCCCAGCGGCGGCTGCGGAGGCAGCTCTGATTCTGCGCTGGGCGGAACTTCATGTTCCGGCAATCTCAGCGATTTACATCCCAGGTGTGGAGAACTGGCAGGCGGCCTTTCTCAGTCGCCAGAAGCTGGACCAGGGGGAGTGGTCCCTCCATCCAGAGGTGTTCAATCAGATTTGTCACAGGTGGGGGACACCGGACGTGGATCTCATGGCATCCCGCTTCAATCACAAAGTAAAAGCCTTTGTGTCCAGAACGAAGGATCCACTGGCAGTGGCCATGGATGCTCTGGTGGCCCCCTGGAGCCATTATCGCCTCCTGTACGCCTTTCCTCCGGTACGTCTGCTTCCAAGATTGGTGCGCAGAATGAGAGAGGGCATACCGACCATTCTGGTGGCCCTGGATTGGCCTCGGCGCACCTGGTACGCCGACGTGGTGCAAATGGTGGCAGATGCCCCTTGGCGGCTCCCGATGCGAGACGATCTCCTGTCTCAAGGTCCCATATTGCACCCTGCTTTACCCTCGCTGGCTTTGACGGCTTGGCTATTGAGTCCCAGGTGCTGAGAGATAGGGGAGTGGCCGACTCTGTGATTCCTACTCTCTTAAAAGCTCGCAAGTGCACTTCTCGTAAGATTTATCACCGCACCTGGAAGGCTTACATTGCTTGGTGCGAGGCGGAGGGCTATAACCCTCGCTCGTTTGTTGTTTCCAGGGTCCTGTCCTTTTTACAGCAGGGCCTGAATAAGCATTTGGCTTTGAGTACTCTCAAGGGCCAGATCTCGGCCTTAGCCATACTCTTTCAGAGACCTTTGGCTTCGCACTCTCTGATTCGTACCTTTGTACAAGGTGTGCGACATGTGGTGCCTCGGGGGAGACCCCCGATGGCCCCGTGGGATCTGAATTTGGTGCTTTCTGTTCTTCAAAAACCACCTTATGAAAAGATCAGGGAGATTCCCTTACAGCTTCTGTCGCAGAAGGTGGCCTTCTTAGTTGCCATCACTTCTGCCAGACGAGTGTCGGAATTGGCTGCCCTATCGTGCAGTCTCCTTATTTAGTGATGCATAAGGATAAGGCGGTCTTGCGACCCCTTCCTTCCTTTCTCCCGAAGGTAGTCTCTTCTTTTCATATCAATGAAGATATTGTTATACCCTCATTGTGCCCTCGTCCATTGCACCCGAAGGAATTCGAGTTGCATGCCTTGGACGTAGTTAGGGCCTTACGGGTGTACTTGGCTGCTACAGCTCCTTTTCGAAAAGCTGATGCTTTGTTTGTTTTGCCAGAGGGCCCGCGCAAAGGTTTAGCGGCCTCTTCAGCTACGATTTCTCAGTGGATTCGTAAGACCGTGACCCATGCATATTCTGTTCGGGGCAAGGTTCCCCCTTTTCCGGTCACGGCCCATTCTACCCGGGCGGTTAGTACTTCCTGGGCTTTCAGACACCAGGCCTCGGTGTCGCAGGTGTGCAAGGCGGCCACTTGGGCCTCGGTTCACACTTTCACTAAGTTTTACAAAGTTGATGTGTTCTCATCTTCGGATGCTGCTTTTGGCCGCAAGGTTCTGCAGGCGGCAGTGTAGGCGCGTCTGGCGCCTCCTCAGAGGTTTAGTTGGGTACAGTTGTTTGCGTTTACCCACCCCTCTTTTTTGATACAGCTTGGGGATGTCCCCATGAAGTCAATGAAGAAGCTGCGTCTGTCAGTGAACGCAAGGAGAAAAAGGGATTTTATTAAAACTTACCGTAAAATCCTTTTCTCCGAGTTCACTGACAGACGCAGCACCCACCCCTCTGGGCTCTGCTTTGGTACGGCTTGTGTACGAACTGGAGAGCTATACTGTGAGGGGGTTTGATGTAGGAAGAGAGGACGGCCCCCAGGGGAGGGACCAGCTGATCTTTTCCCTGCCTAGTTGACTCCTAGTTGGACGAACATAAAACCCCATGAAGTAAATGAAGAAGCTGCGTCTGTCAGTGAACTCGGAGAAAAGGATTTTACGGTAAGTTATAATAAAATCCCTTTTTTTTTTTTTTATAGCCTAGATATGTGAAATGTTACATTTTACACCGTATATTGTTTACATAGGTTGAAAAAAAAGACACAAGTTCATCTAGTTCAACCAAAAAAAACTGAAAAATGATATATAACCAAATAATCCCGCATACAATCCTTCACCCACAGCTGATCCAGAGGAAGGCAAAAAAACCCCAGCAAAGCCAATGATCCAATTTGCTATAACGAGGGAAAAAAATTCCTTCCTGATTCCCCGAGAGGCAATCGGGTTCACCCTGGATCAACTTTACCTAAAAATGTCAGCACCCAGTTATATTATTTACATTAAGGAAAGAATCCAGGCCTTTTTTTTAACCACTTGCCGACGGCTGATCGGCAAATGATGGCGACAAAGTGGCTCTGTAACGCGAATCGCCGTCATACGACGGCGGCTGCGAGATCGAGCCTAGTGAGCGCACGCCGCCGGAGGCGCGCCCGCACGCTCGCTGTGTCCGGGGAGGGCCAGGGAGCAGGTACTGCGGATTCGATCTCCGCCGGCCACCCGCGATGGCCCCCCCCGGAGTGAAAGAACGGAGGTCCGTGTAAGTAAACACGGACCTCCGTTCTGTGTGAGGGGGGAAGGGCTGTGATCACAGCCTTCCCTTACATGGAGGCTGTGATCACTTCCCTTCCCCAGCTAGGGCAGTCCCACCACAGTTGGAACACACTGAGGGAACACAGTTAACCCTTAGAGCACCCCCTGCAGGTTAACCCCTTCACTGCCAATGGCATTTACACAGTACTCAGTGCATTTTTATAGCACTGATCGATGTATAAATGCCAATGGTCCCAAAAAAGTGTCAAAATGGTCCGACATGTCCGCCGCAATATCGCAGTACCGCTAAAAATCGCAGATCGCCGCCATTACTAGTAAAAAATAAAAAAAAAATAAAAACCCCAAAAATGAATTCTCATTCGTAAACGCGGCCACTTTTGCGCAAACCAATCAATAAACGCCGATTGCGATTTTTTTTTTTTTTATCGCAAATATGAGGAAGAATATAAATCGGCCAAAAACGGTGAAAAAAAATGCTTTTTTGTATTTTTTTTTTTTTTTTGGATTTGTATTTTAGCAAAAAGTAAGAAATTTGGGGTTTTTTTTGCAAAATTGTTGCTCTTCTTTTGTTTATAGCGGCGATCAGAAATGACGCAGCGGTGATCAAATACCACCAAACAAAGCTCTGTTTGTGGGAAAAAAAGGACGCAAATTTTGTTTGGGTACAACGTCGCACGACCGCGCATTTGACAGTTAAAGCGACGCAGCGCCGAATCGCAAAAAGGGCTCCGGTCCTAAAGCTGGAAATCCTTCCGGGGCTGAAGTGGTTAAAGCAATCAACCGTGCTGCCCAAAACCACCTCTGGGGGGAGTCTATTCCACATTTTCACAGCTCTTACTGTGAAGAAACCTTTCCATATTTGGAGATTAAATATTTTTTCCTCCAGGCGTAAAGAGCGCCCCTTGTCCTCAAAGTGAATAACTCATTGCCAAGTTCACTATATGGGCCTCTTATATATTTATACATGGAGATCAGATCTCCCCTTAATCTCCTCTTCTCAAGAGAATGAATTAAGTTCCTCTAATTTTCTCTTCCGTTCACTGACAGACGCAGCATTCTTATGACACATGGGGTTATGCTCATCCTACTAGGAGTAGCCTAGGCAAAACAAACAAAAGTGTAGGCTGGCCCCTCCCAGGGGGCCATCCTCACCTTAGCATATAATCCCCCTGCTCTGCATAGCACATCAGTTTTTATTTGCCTAGTGCAAGGAGTAGACCTGGTTCCCTATGGGAGCAGCGGTCTCCTGAAGATTCATCTAAGGAAGACTGCTATCAAGAAGCTGGCTGGTGGTATAGAGGATATCTCGAATCCTAATCTTTCCCCAGTCCGGCCAACACTATGCGAACCCCCCAGTGGCCTGGCCAGCAGCATGCCTTCTTGCGGGGAGGTAGGTCTGCTCCGGGTGGCTACCCACTGCGCCCGTCGGATTGGTGAGTGAACCCCTCTTCTGCCCTAGAGGCATGGAGAGTGGGCAGCTCTGTGGTGGTCAGCCGGTGGGGGTCTGTTAGAGGCCTTCCCCCCACTCCCCCTCCCCCTGCAGGCACCTTTGCACTAACCGTTCGAATCTGCACCAACCATCCGGAGCAATGCGTTAGGTGGGTCGTCGCCATTGGATTTTGGAGCACCGCTCGTTCCTGGCCGACCGCACGTGTGTAATGGCAGCGTCCATTGTTTCAGAACCATGTGGTTTCCAGCCTGCTCTCTGGCGGGCTCCAGTGGTCGATTGGGAGAACTGCAGTCCTTGTGCAGGAAGTCCTTAAAAACGGGTGTGGGCTTCCGGTTTTTGCTTGGACAGCATGGCTGACACACTGTAACAAGCTCCTGATGTGCAGCAGTTCGTGGGCATTGCTCTTCGGTTGGAGTGCTGAGGCATCAAACAGCAAGTATAGCTGGTGCTTCCTGGGTGCTGGTAGCGGTGGGTGAAATCCGCCTGGGTCTCCCTGGCTGATTTGTGGGGTAGAGGTGGTGGTTACACAGCGGGGGTGCCGGGCTGAGATGTCAGAGGCCGGCAATTCTATGGCAGGTATACCTGCAGATCTACAGTCCACCCCAGGATCATTAGTGTCCTTGGAACAGCTGAGGGTGGTGTTTGGGGAGTTCCTTCCCCGGGCAGGGGTGTCCGTTCCAAGGGTCCCCCAGAAGCGCCCACCCCCTCCTTTTTCCTCAGGGGAGGATTCAGGTCTAGAAAGCGCCTCAGTGGTCACACCTGTAGCCTCAGAGGGCGAAGAGGATCAGGAGGCTCCTAGTTCGCGGGATAAAGCGATAGTGGAAGCACTGATCACTGATATTCGCGACTCTATGCGACTGGACCAAACGGGGGAGTCACATGAGGCCGCATATGTTTGTGGACCGCTTAGACCCCCTAGGTCCCCCCTTATGATCAGGTGTTTTAACAGGCAGTGTTCAAGGAATGGCGGAAGCCACCAAGTTCCTTGGCTTTGCCTAAAAGCTTTGCTGTTCGCTACCCCTTTGAGGAAAGCTTTACTAAGAGATGGGCTTCCCCGGTGGTGGACCCTGCCGTGGCTCGTGTGAATAAGGCTACCACCATCCCCTTGGAGGGGTCTCCATCCTTTAAAGAGGCGGCCGATCGCCGCACAGAGACAGTGTCTAAAGCGCGATTCTTATTGGCTGGGTCAGCCATGCGGCCGGTGCTAGCAACTGCGATGGCGGCACAGTCTCTTCGGGAGCACGCTGCCGCACTGTGCACTAGTTTGTCTAGTGAATGTGCACAGGCTGAGGTACAGCGGGTGCAACATTTGGAAGAAGGTCTCCGCTACATATGCCATGCGGCTTTGGATCTTCTCCCCATATTGTCAAAAATGTCTGTTTTTTCAATTGTTATCAGGCGGGTACTGTGGCTCCGCTCTTGGTCGGGCGACCAGGCTTCAAAGAAAGCTCTGGCAGACCTGCCCTTTCAGGGAGGGCGTCTGTTTGGCCCACAGTTGGATAAAATTATTAAGGATTTCACGGGAGGGAAGAATACTTTCCTCCCAGAGCCGAAGCGGCGAGATCGTCGTCGTAGGCAGAGTCCTGTCTCTTCTGGTCAGAAGTTTTTTCGGGCACCCGGCCCGGCGGCTAGGGCCGGGAAGGCGTTCACGGGCCACAGCAAGAGGCCCTGGCAGCGTAAGCCCGAAAAAGCGGAGGACAAGTCTGCCTCCGCATGATGGGTGGCCCCCACCCGCCTCACTGGTGGGGGGGCCGGTTTCTGGGGGTTGCAAGCAGCTCTCTGCCCCCAGAAAAGTCCTTCCCCTCAAACTTGAGGCTGCCGCAGGAGCGTCGGGGGGCGCTTCTAGGCGCCGATCAGGCGCTCAGCAGTCAGAAGTCATCATTAACGCTGGCTTGCCGGCTGGAGTACCTGGGTCTGTTTCCGGACACGGTACAGGCTGGGGTGTTCCTAACACCGAGCAAGCGTCTAACGCTTCAGGCTGGGCGAACCCTGTGATCGCGCCAGTGGTTCTCCTTACGGTTCTGTATATGGGTGTTGGGGCCCAGGGTGTCGACTTGCGAAGCGATAGCTTACGCCCAGAACACTCGGCTCCTGCGAGAGGCAATGTTGTCGCGGTGGGACAAATCTCCTCTATCCCTGGACAGGCCGAGCAGGCTTTACCTGTCCCGTTGGACAGTGAGGCTGCGCCGCCCGGTTCTGGTTCGGTCGGTCAATGCCACGGAGGTGGCGTAGGTAAAATATATTAGGGCGGAACAAGAAGCACAGCCGCCGACGCGGCTCTGATCCTTCGGGGGGCAGTGCTTCACAGGCCTCGGGGTCAGTATCGGTTGCTGTACATTTTTCCTCCTTTAACCAGGTATTGAGGGAGAGGGGTGTCTCTGACTCCGTAATCCCTACTATGATAAAAGCACGCAAGAGTTCCTCACGTAAGATTTATCATAGGACCTGGAAGGCCTACATTACCTGGTGCGAGGCAGGGGGTTGGAACCCTCGATCTTATAGAGTATCCAGAGTACTGTCATTTTTACAGCAAGGTCTGGACAAGAACCTGGCATTAAGTACGCTTAAAGGGAAGAGTTGGGCCCTGGCGGTTCTTTTTCAACGGCCCTTGGCGTCTCATTCATTGATCCGTACATTTGTATAGGGGGTACGTCATGTGGCTCCTCGAATACGGTCGCCTTTGGCACCGTGGGATTTGAATCTGGTGCTTTCTGTGTTGCAGAAACCGCCATATGAAAGAATTAGGGACATTCCCTTACAGTTGTTGTCGCAGAAGGTGGCCTTTCTGGTGGCTATCACATCTACCAGGCGGGTGTCGGTGTTAGCTGCATTATCCTGCAAGTCACCTTACTTGGTCCTCCATAAGGACAAGGCAGTTTTGCGACCTTCCCCTTCGTTCCTTCCAAAGGTGGTTTCTTCCTTTCAATTAAATGAGGATATTGTTCTCCCCTCATTGTGCCTGCACCCGTCACATCCCAAAGAAGTTGAGCTGCATTCTTTGGATTTGGTGAGGGCCTTGCGGGTATATTTAAGTTCTACAGCTTCATTTCGGAAGTCTGATTCTTTATTTTTGCTGACAGAAGGGTCGCGCAAAGGTATGGCGGCCTCGTCAGCTACCGTATCTCGTTGGATACGAAGGACCGTGACTCATGCATATGAAATTCGGGGGAAGGTTCCCCCGTTTCCAGTCACGGCTCATTCCACCAGGGCAGTTAGTACTTCCTGGGCGTTTGGACACCAAGCCTCGGTGTCTCAGGTGTGCAAGGCAGCTACTTGGGCCTCAGTGCACACGTTTACTAAGTTTTACAAAATTGATGTTTCGGCATCCTCGGATGCTGCTTTTGGCCGCAAGGTATTACAAGCGGCAGTATAGGCGCGGTTAGCGCCGCCTGAGAGGGCGTTTTTCTGTTGGGTACAGTAGTTATGATTTGCCCACCCCTCTTGATTGGCACAGCTTTGGGACGTCCCCATGTGTCACAAGTAGAGGTGAGCGAACCCAGACTGTAAAGCTCGGGCCCGTACCAAACTTTGGGGTGTCCGGGAACCGGACCCGAACCCGGACTTTTTCAAAAAAAGTCCGGGTTCGGGGTTCTGGTAATTTTAATGAAAGTTCTGAAAATTGCTGTAAAAAAGTCCAGGAAGGTCCTAGAGGTCTGCAAAAGGAAGGAAAATGGGGGTAAGGGTGGGACAAGTGCCCTACAAAGAAATGGGGACAGGGAAATAACTTTAAATATTTAAAAAAAAATAAAAACATAAAAACAAAAATGGAGGTGGATGTGGACCATCTTCAAACTTGGTCTGAAAAGTATTAATTAATGGTAGAGGCCATATAACTGTTCTAAAATCATCTTCAAACTGTGTCCAAAAAGTATAAATAAGCCGGGAGAACCCATATCACTGTTCTGCAAACATCTGGAAACTGTGTGTCACTTTAAATGAAACCGGGAATAACTTAACATCTGTTCTGCAAACATCTGTAAAGTCTGTGTCACTTTTAATATAGCCGCTAATAACTGAACATCTGTTCTGTACACATCTGCTAAGTGTGTGTGAAACTACAGCATAGAGAAGAACAGGTATATGGTTTCGCTCTGCTATCATATCACTGTTCTGCAAACTGTGTTTGAAAGTCTAGCAGAGAGAAACCATATACCTGTTCTTCTCTATGCTGTAGTTTCACACACACTTAGCAGATGTGTACAGAACAGATGTTCAGCTATTAGCGGCTATATTTAAAGTGACACACAGACTTTACAGATTTGTGCAGAACAGATGTTCAGTTATTCCCGGTTTTATTTAAAGTGACACACACCGTTTCCAGATGTTTGCAGAACAGTGATATGGGTTCTCCCGGCTTATTTATACTTTTTTTTACACAGTTTGAAGATGATTTTAGAACAGTTATATGGCCTCTACCGTTAATTAATACTTTTCAGACCCAGTTTGAAGATGATCCACATTCACCTCCATTTTTTGCTTTTTTTATGTTTTTATTTTTTTTTAAATATTTAAAGTTATTTCCCTGTCCCCATTTCTTTGTAGGTCACTTGTCCCACCCTTACCCCCATTTCCTTCCTTTTGCAGACCTCTAGGACCTTCCTGGACTATTTTACAGCCATTTTTGTGCCTAAAAGTCTGTGTCCCCATTGATTTCAATGGGGTCCGGGACAAAGTTCGGGTTC
The DNA here is from genome assembly GCA_018402905.1 of Glandirana rugosa. NCBI lineage: Eukaryota > Metazoa > Chordata > Amphibia > Anura > Ranidae > Glandirana > Glandirana rugosa. The sequence goes on along the minus strand of BLSH010215040.1, from coordinate 1,611,612 downwards.
TGTCCGGACCCAAACCCGGACTTTGTCCTGAAGTTCGGCTGAACCAGCAGAACCCGGACTTCTAGAAGTTCGCTCAACTCTAGTCATAAGAAGGCTGCGTCTGTCAGTGAACGGAAGAGAAAAAGGGATTTTTTTGTATAACTTACCGTAAAATCCTATTCTCTGAGTTCATTCACAGACGCAGCACCCACCCCTCTGCACTGGTTTTGTACGGCTTGTTACGAACTGATGTGCTGTACAGAGCAGGGGGATTATATGCTAAGGTGAGGACGGCCCCCTGGGAGGGGCCAGCCTACACTTTTGTTTTGCCTAGGCTACTCCTAGTAGGATGAGCATAACCCATGTGTCATAAGAAGGCTGCGTCTGTCAGTGAACTCAGAGAAAAGGATTTTACGGTAAGTTATACAAAAAATCCCTTTTTTCCCTCATAGCTGAGCTCCTCCGTGCCTCTTATTAGTTTGGTTGCCTTCTCTAGACTTTCTCCAGTTCCCCGATATCCTTTTTGAAAACCGGAGACCAAATCTGAATTGCATATGCCAGATGAGGTCTTACTAATGATTTGTACAGATGATGTCTCTATCATTTTGACCCTAAGATTCCCTTATTGATATGCTAACAAACCTGTTGGACTGGTTCATGAAGCTCAGGACAGGAAATGATGCTACAGGAAGTAGGGAGGGGAAAAGGACTTGGAACAAGCCATGTGTTGGAAGACCAAGGAGAATTTTGGAAAATAGGAATGTTGCCTGGGGCTGACTCTACATTTACAGCCCATGTGAAGTCATTTTTGGTGTATCCCTCTTCCATACATTATCCGTGGTCCTTTTCTGGAAATGGATCGCTTGTATGCATATTTTTTATGATCCTTTGATTGCAGTCCATTGGTTTTTCTCCAGTTGTTGTCTGTGCAGATTTCCTCTTTAGAAGAAACACCTTAATAAACCAGAGGTTACAATGCGTGTCTAAGAAGTTTAGCGAATGGTCTGATATCTCAATAGCAACATGGCCCAGGTGTGCGCAGGCATTCACATGGTTAGCCAGAGACATGAAGCGCCGCCTAAGGTGAAGTGCACCTCACAGGGTAAATCCGCTGCGGCCAATGTGAGGGGGAGGGTCACAGTGCAATGGAGAGACGAGTGAACATCAAGTTCTGCTACAAATCGGGGAGAATGCTGACGGAGACTCATGAAATGTTGGTGCAAGTCTACGGAACGTAAGCTGTGAGCAGAAAATGTATTTACGATTGGTTCTAACGCTTTTCATGAGGGAAAGGAAACGACTGAGGACGAGCCACGTTCGGGTTGGCCATCTATGAGCCCTACCCCAAACATGATCGAGCAAGCGAGACAAATGCTGGCACGAGAATGGCTGCTGATTCTACAATCGGTGGCAGAGGAATTGGGAATTCGCAAGGACACAGCGTCCGCCAAGATTTGGGTAAGCGGAAGATCGGTTCCCAGGTCGTGCTGCGCACGCTGACAGATGAACTGAAAGCAAAACTGATGGAGACCTCCAGAGATTTCATTACCATGTGTGACCGGGATCCATCCTGCGCACTGTGTGGTCTGTGTGCGCCAATTCTTACAGTACCTGTTCTTGATCATCCACCGCGCTCCCCTGATCTGGCGCCTGCATGACTTTGTTTCCCCATCTGAAGAGAGTCATGAAAGGCAACACTATTTGTAGATGTGACGGCAATCCAAGAATGTGTGACCGTGGTTCTGCGATCGATGCCTAAAGATGTCTTTGCTAACTGTTTGCAGAAGCTTTAAGAACGTTGCCAAAGGTGTGTTTGTCATTATTTTGAAGGCCAATAAAGGTAATTTGTTTGTATCGTCCGTTTTGTTTTCTGATATCATTCACCAAGCATTGTAGACATTCCTCGTACGAAGGGGTGCTGATAAGTATTGAGCCTTGCCCAGAATAAATTGAGCTAGGAAGCTGTAACTGCCACGCTATTCTACATCTTCCCCCAGGAAGTCAATGCGCTTGTGACGTCTGTCCTGCAGCCTGGAAATAAAATTATTCCCACTACCGGTGTAACCACTCATTTGCAGCATTAGTTGCCTCCGGAATACCCTTTAGGTGTTTTTTGAGATTGGGGAGCAGATGATGGGAGCCAGGTCAGGGGAACAGGGTAGATGGGGCATCACTTGAAAGCCTAAGGAGGTCAGTTTTGCCATTGTTTCACCTGCAGTGATGAAACATTTGTCATGCAATAGGATGACACCTTTGGAGAGCTTTCCTTGACATTTTGCCTCAACTTCATCAATAAAGCACAGTAATATGTTGCATTGATGGTTGAACACTTTTGGAGGTAGTGTCATGTGCCTGATGGTAGAGTCTGGCTTATGCAGTGGGGCAACCTCTCTTACTACCATGATTTGGGAACCCCTGGTAGAGAGAGTGCAGGATGGCACGAGGGCTGGATAAGTTCACTGATGGTATGTGAAGGTCCTCAGAAGAACACGTGCAAGACTGTAGGGTAGTGGTGCAGGCCAGGTCGGTAACTGGCGGGTAGTGCGGTACAGAAGGAATAGGCAGGCGGATGGTCAGGTACTGGCAGGGTTGGCAACAGACAAGAACGGTCAAGCAGGAACGTAGTTGTAGGCAAGCCGGGGTTGGTGCAGACAGATAACAAGCCGGGTCAAAGGTAACAGGAAGTTTCACAAAACTGGTAAGGGGGTCACAGGAACGCTGTAGTATGGACAGCACTTGTTTCCTGGTGCTGGCCGTTCAAATAGACTGTTTGGTGCCAGTGATGCTGCTGCTTGTGTGCGCACAGGCATTCCGATTGGGGCTTCAGGTTGTGTTCTCTGACAGGTAGTCTATCAGCAGAACTTCCCGCTTAGTCCAAAAAACTTGCCATTTGCTTCTGCACTGTCCTTTGTACACAGAACTTCTTTGGCCTGGGGGAACCACTGTGCCTCCATTCCTTAGACTGTTCCTTTGTCTCAGGATCATAACAGTAGATCCGTGTCTCATCGCCAGTTACCAATTTGTCCAGGAAATCTGACTTTCAAAATGTTCCAAAACCGCCACCGCTGTCGCCACACCTTTCCTCTTTTGTTCGTTGTCTAAAGATTCGGGATCCACTTTGCTGCAAGCATTCTCATTTCCAAGCCTTTGTGGATAACGGCACCGACTCTCTCATGTGATGCTTTTGGCTGATCTTCAGCAGTCTTCCATGATTGTGGATGGCTTTCACATTTGCAGGCACAGAGACAGAATCAGGCCTTTCACTGAGTTTCTCGGTCTGTTTTAAAATTGACAACCCAACGTTTAACTGTTGTATATGAAGGGCCACCGTCACCCAACATTTGTGACCCTTCATGGATCTGCTTTGCCCCTTTCCTTTGGAGAAACAAACTTGATTGTGGTCCTATGCTCTTCCACATAGAATTTTTCTGGAGGTGCTGCCATCTTAACTTTGGGCCTGAAAAATAAATATAAATTAAAATCATAGGTAGTTGCTTTTTGCACCACTGAATATAGACAAATTGTCCAGTATACCCTGCAATTTACAGCTTCCTAGCTATATATTTTCTGGGTAAGGCTCAATACTTAGCACCCCCTCATATATTGCAAAGGACCTTGTAAGTCGCACAGCATGCTGCCACCTTCAAGTGAATGGACACTGGCCAAAAAAATAGGGTGGGATTCCCAGCCAGGCATAACCCTTTCCAGCTCAACCAAGCCTCAGCTTTGTAACAATCAATGAGGAACACAACCAGAAGGGGGGACCTCCAAGTCCTGTGATTTACTCCAAGAGAAGGGTTCCAAAGGTAAACCAAAATTCCTCAATCCTTCAGGGGCCACAGTGGATTCCATATTCATGACTACTTGGGATGTCCCAAAGCACTGAACCCGAGGGCTGAGCAACACAGCAGCATTGCCAAAACAATAGGGGGTACCCCACTAGAAAGCTGCCTGCACGACCTTCTACCCACAACTGGTGTCTGCAGAGCAATGAACCTGGTAAAGCTTAGTAAATGTGTGAAGAGAAGATCAGGCAGCAACCTTACAAAGGTGAACAGAAGCTTGATACGGAATATCCCGGGAAGCACGGACCTTTCTGGTGGAGTGGACCTTACCTGGGCAAGGAGGAACCTTGCCACTGATACCATAGCCCTGAAAATAGGCTGACGAATTCCAGAAATGGAATGGGAAGCAGCCGAACCCTCAGGTAGAACAAACCGAGAATCAGACTGTCGATACAAAGCTGTAGACTTCAGATCAATCCAAACCTCTCAAACCACTTCCAAGGCGTGAATCCCCCTCTCCTCAGGATGAGGACAAAGGGACGTTACCACAATGTCCAGATTGCCGCAACAAGGAGACCACCTTTGGTGAAAAGGTCCTCCAACACCGTCTTATCCTGGTGAAGAATAGGAAAAGGTTCCTTGCAGAAAAGCGCAAAGTGGGTATCGGGGTTTTGGGACCTTATATGAGGCAATGCTTGGGCACGTCATACGCTTCCATCCCTGTCAATTATGAATTAAAAATAGAAAGTGGGACTTTATAGGAAGTGTCTGCTGTTGGAATGTTGGTTATGTAATGTAAGTTGGAGCCGAGTGTTAGCTAGGATCTAACCCATAGTATGCAATGCATAAAAATAAAAGGTATTTATTAATGCACATAACTATTAACTGAATTCATATACATGTAAATGCATAGCACTTGCAAGACATTATGTAAATAAGTAGATAAATATACATTCCAATAATACAGTATGTCACAAAAGTAAGTACACCCCTCCCATCATGTGCCAACACTGAAGAGCTGACACTTTGCTACAATGTAAAGTAGTGAGTGTACAGCTTGTATAACAGTGTAAATTTACTGTCCCCTCAAAATAACTCAACACACAGCCATTAATGTCTAAACCGCTGGCAACAAAAGTCAGTACACCCCTAAGTGAAAATGTCCAAATTGGGCCCAAAGTGTCAATATTTTGTGTGGCCACCGTTATTTTCCAGCACTGCCTTAACCCTCTTGGGCATGGAGTTCACCAGAGCTTCACAGGTTGGCACCGGAGTCCTCTTCCCCTCCTCCATGATGACATCACGGAGCTGGTGGATGTTAGAGACCTTGTGCTCCTCCACCTTCCGTTTGAGGAGCCCCACAGATGCTCAATAGGGTTTAGGTCTGGAGATGCTTGGCCAGTCCATCACCTTTACCCTCAGCTTCTTTAGCAAGGCAGTGGTTGTCTTGGAGGTGTTTGGGGTCGTTATGTTGGAATACTGCCCTGTGGCTCAGTCTCTGAAGGGAGGGGATGCTCTGCTTCAGTATGTCACAGTGCATGTTGGCATTCATGGTTCCCTCAATGAACTGTAGCTCCCCAGTGCCGGCAGCACTCGTGCAGCCCCAGACCATGGCACTCCCACCACCATGCTTGACTGTAGGCAAGACACACTTGTCTTTGTCCTCCTCACCTGGTTGCTGCCACACACGCTTGGCACCATCTGAACCAAATAAGTTTATCTTGGTCTCAGACCACAGGACATGGTTCCAGTAATCCATATCCTTAGTCTGCTTGTCTTCAGCAACCTGCAGGCTTTCTTCTGGGGCGACAGCCATGCAGACCAATTTGATGCAGTGTGGGGCGTATGGTCTGAGCACTGACAGGCTGACCCCCCACCCCTTCAACCTCTGCAACAATGCTGGCAGCACTCATACGTCTATTTCCCAAAGACAACCTCTGGATATGACGCTGAGCACGGCACTCAACTTCTTTGGTCGCCCATGGCAAGGTGCTGTTCCGAGTGGAACCTCTCCTGTTACACCGCTGTATGGTCTTGGCCACCATGCTGCAGCTCAATTTCAGGATCTTGGCAATCTTCTTATAGCCTCGGCCATCTTTATGTAGAGCAACAATTCTTTTTTTCAGATCCTCAGAGAGTTCTTTGCCATGAGGTGCCATGTTGAACTTCCAGTGACCAGTATGAGAGAGTGAGAGCGATAACACCAAATGTAACACACCTGCTCCCCATTCACACCTGAGACCTTGTAACACTAACAAGTCACATGACACTGGGGAGGGAAAATGGCTAATTGGGCCCAATTTGGACATTTTCACTTAGGGGTGTACTCACTTTTGTTGCCAGCGGTTTAGACATTAATGGCTGTGTGTTGAGTTATTTTGAGGGGACAGCAAATTTACACTGTTATACAAGCTGTACACTCACTACTTTACATTGTAGCAAAGTGTCAGCTCTTCAGTGTTGTCACATGAAAGGATGGAATAAAATAGTTACACAAATCTGAGGGGTGTACTTACTTTTGTGAGATACTGTATATTGAAGCATGATACCTATATTGTCAAAGACCATGAATCCTTGTCATAATTGAGAAAGAATAGGATTGACATGATTGCTAAAATTGGGTAGAATTCAATTAAGTACATGGGCCATGTGGTGCAGGTCCATGCGAAAATATACTGGTAAGTATTCAATACGGCATAAATAAGCTCTACGCGTTTCGCATCTTGAAACCCTAACCCTAAAGTAAATAAACCTCTCAATGATCTATAGCAGGGATCCTCAAACTATGGCCCTCCAGCTGTTGCGGAACTACACATCCCATGAGGCATTTTATAACTCTGACATTCACAGACATGACCAGGCATGATGGGAATTGTAGTTCCTGAACAACTGGAGGGCCATAGTTTGAGGACCCCTGATCTATAGTATACAGAAAGGGAGCTAAGGGTGGATAATTAATTATACTAGGGGTATACTTACAGAAACTGGCTGAGTCGGCGGTATGCCATCGAGACCCGGAGGCCCCCAAGGGAGAACATCATTAACGGGAACTGTGGTGTTGTGCCCCACACAGGATCACCCCAGAGGCAAGTGTCCGTCCATGGGGAATGTCCTCCAGAGAAAAGGAGGTAGGTGTCACCCCAAGTGTAAAGCACTGCTGTGAAAGCAGGTATGTATTGAAGTGTGTGCATCTCCAAATAGTGCAGTGAAGCTATATAGAAAATTTGTGCAGTTATCAGGGTGGAAGATAAAGAAAAATCTGATAAACCGGATGAAAGAAAGGGAAGCAGCTCATATGCCCAGAGCTGACATTGTAATGGATCAGAACCGCAATCGGGTTCAGGTTGGATGTCTGCTGCTGCTCCTAATTATGAAGTGTAGCTGCGTGCACGCAGAGAGAAAGGGGGTAATCACACCGACTCCACTCAGTTCAATCACTTTCTTATCTCTGTTTATTGCAAGGCGTTGCCCAGCCTTTTATGCACAAAGAACAATAGAGGATACGTCACTACTATGCAAATGTAGTCAGTCTTAAAGGTACCTGCTGAAGTACAAGAAGAATGCAGGGACTTGGGATGCTTGATTGTCGCTCACTCTTTACTTCCTCATTCCTCCGGTCTCTTCTGGGGCGTAGTCACCAGGATGTAGACTCCATCTTCATTCTGAATGATACCTATATAGGCACATCGGTGGGCCACCCACCAACGCCACGCAAGCCATGTGGGGGGAAGGCTCCAATGTTTGGCCAGAGTACCGCCCAGCAAATTGTGCCAAACAAGCCCCTCAATTGTGGCTAGGCCGATGTGAAAACAACGGCGCCATAGTAATGGCGCCAATCGATCGGTGTGTACAGCGTGGTGTTGATACGCAGTGCGAGTGCCACCGCCCAACCCAGGGCAGGAGCGGGGCCCCGCAGTGCGCATCACGGCCCCCAGAAGTGACAAAAACACCCTGAGGTCCAACAGGAACCGGCTGCAACCATGGACAACCCCAGCCAATAGGTGTCTCTAGTCAGAACATTAACTGCTGCGGATCCCTGCCTACAAGTATATCTGCATCACTCTCAGCTTCTTGTCGTTCCTTCACTCCCTTTCCAGCTGGCTTCACTTCACTTGGCTATCCTCTCTTACATTCCCGCCTCTCTCTGCACGTTGTGAAGGAATGTAGTGAATATAAATAATAATCAGAAAATGCCTATTATGTGTATTCATGTTTCTATGCAACTCCTTACTTATTATATAATATACAGCTTAGCTTTGCTTCAGAATGAAGATGGAGTCTACATCCTGGTGACTACGCCCCAGAAGAGACCAGAGGAATGAGGAAGTAAAGAGTGAGCGACAATCAAGAATCCCAAGTCCCTGCATTCTTCTTGTACTTCAGCATGTACCTTTAACCACTTGCCGACCGCCGATCGGCAATTGACGGCGGCAAAGTGGCTCGTTCCCGCAAATCGCCGTCGCACGATGGCGGCTGCGGGAACGTGTATAGTGAGCGCGCGCGTGCCGCCGGAGGCGCGCCCGCGCGCTCACTGTGTCCAGGGGGGGCCAGGGAGCGGGTGCAGCGGCTTCGATTGCCGCCGGCCACCCGCGATGCCCCCCCCGGAGCGAATGAGCGGAGGTCCGTGTATGTAAACACGGACCTCCGCTCTGTGTGAGGGGGAAGGGCTGTGATCACAGCCTTCCTTTACGTCAAGGCTGTGATCACTTCCCTTCCCCAGCTAGGGCATCCCCCATACAGTTAGAACGCCCAGGGAACACAGTTAACCCTTAAAGCGCCCCTGCAGGTTAACCCCTTCACTGCCAATGACATTTACACAGTAATCAGTGCATTTTTATAGCACTGATCGCTGTATAAATGCCAATGGTCCCAAAAAAGTGTCAAAATGTTCCGCCATGTCCGCTGAAATATCGCAGTACCGCAAAAATCGCAGATCGCCGCCATTTTTAGTAAAAAATAAAAAAAATTAAAAACCCCAAAAATGAATTATCATCATCCGTAAACGCGACCACTTTTACGCAAACCAATCAATAAACGCCGATTGCGATTTTTTTTATCGCAAATATGAGGAAGAATAAAAATCGGCCAAAAACGGTGAAAAAAATGTTTTTTTATATTTTTTTTTTTGGATTTGTATTTTAGGAAAAAGTAAGAAATTTGGGTTTTTTTGCAAAATTGTCGCTCTTCTTTTGTTTATAGCGGCGATCAGAAATGACGCAGCGGTGATCAAATACCACCAAAAGAAAGCTCTGTTTGTGGGAAAAAAAGGACGCAAATTTCGTTTGGGTGCAACTTTGCACGACCGCGCAATTGTCAGTTAAAGCGACGCAGCGCCGAATCGCAAAAAGGGCTCCGGTCCTAAAGCTGGAAATCCTTCCGGGGCTGAAGTGGTTAAGACTGACTACATTTGCATAGTAGTGACGTATCCTCTATTGTTCTTTGTGCATAAAAGGTTGGGCAACGCCTTGCAATAAACAGAGATAAGAAAGTGATTGAACTGAGTGGAGTCGGTGTGATTACTCCCTTTCTCTCTGCGTGCACGCAGCTACACTTCATAATTAGGAGCAGCAGACATCCAACCTGAACCCGATTGCGGTTCTGATCCATTACAATGTCAGCTCTGGGCATATGAGCTGCTTCCCTTTCTTTCATCCGGTTTATCAGATTTTTCTTTATCTTCCACCCTGATAACTGCACAAATGTTCTATATAGCTTCACTGCACTATTTGGAGATGCACACACTTCAATACATACCCGCTTTCACAGCAGTGCTTTACACTTGGGGTGGCACCTACCTCTTTTTCTCTGGAGGACATTCCCCATGGACGGACACTTGCCTCTGGGGTGGTCCTGTGTGGGGCACAACACCACAGTCCCCGTTAATGACGTTCTCCCTGGGGGGCCTCCAGGTCTCAAAGGCATACCAGCCAGTTTCTGTAAGTATACCCCTAGTATAATTAATTCTCCACCCTTAGCTCCCTTTCTGTATACTGATCATTGAGAGGTTTATTTACTTCAGGGTTAGGGTTTCAAGACGCGAAATGCGTAGAGCTTATTTATGCCGCATTGAATACTTACCGGTATATTTTCGCATGGACCTGCACCACATGGCCCATGTGCTTAATTGAATTCTACCCAATTTCTGCAATCATGTCAATCCTATTCTTTCTCAAATCTGACAAGGATTCAAGGTCTTTGGCCGTATGGGTATCATGCTTCAACATATTATTCTATGTACATATCTGTATTATTGGAATTTATATTTATCTACTTTTTTTATATAAAGTCTTGCAAGTGCTATATCTTTACGTGTATATGAATTCAGGTCATAGTTGTGTGCATTAATAAATACCTTTTATTTTTGTGAACCTGTTGTTTTTATGCATTGCATACTATGGGGTTGATTTACTAAAGCTGGAGAGTGCAAAAACCGGTGTAGCTGTGCATGCTAGCCAATCAGCTTCTTCAATCAAAGCTTTGACAATAAAACCTTGAAGCTGATTGGTTTCTGTGTGGAGCTGCACCAAATTTTGCACTTTCAAGCTTTAGTAAATTAACCCCTATGGGTTAAATCCTAGCTAACACTTGGCTCCAACTTCCATAAATAACATTCCAACAGCACACACTTCATATAAAGTCCCACTTTCTATTTGTAATTCACCCTTGCAGAAAAGCGCAACCAACTCCAGAAACCTAAAGCTCAACCAGTGGCAACTAAAAATACAACCCTAACCTTGCACGTAAGAAGTGATGAGGGAATCTCTGGGAGAGGTGCAAATAGAGAATTCTGTAGCAGTCATGTGCACCCCAGACTGGAGGAAGGCTAAGATGCACCCCACAGCCTACGGAGGATTAAACTTGCTAGCCTCACCAGGTGAAATAAGCCTTCCATGTATGATAGCAAGGCCTTCCTGGAGGTCAATGTTCTTGCAATGAGAGTCGGAAACCCCTCTATCCCCCAGGATGTGGGCTTTAACAGCCATGCCATCCAAGCCAGCGACCAAAGCAGGATGGAAGATAGGACCATGCAGTAACAAGTCTGGCCGATGTGGGAAAGCTCACTGCTCATCTGCTAGGGGATTTATGATGTCTACATAGCACATTCTCCTTGGCAAATCTGGTGTGACCAGAATGCCTTCACTCCTATCCTGCGCAACCAGCAAGGAAGAGGCTACAACTGGAGGAAAGACTCCCAATGAGTCACCATGACATCTACTGCAAATGCCCAAGGATCCCTGCTCTGGGACACAAACCTGTCCGGCTTGTTCAATCTCGATGCCAAGAGATCCACATCCTGCGTTCCCCACCACAGACAAACCACTCTGGACATTTCTGGGTTTAAGGGACTGCTTGCCCTGACCTAACACGATTGAGAACATCTGCCCCACCAGAAACGTGTAGAAAGAGCTGGAACATGAAGTTCAGGTCCACTTATCTTGAGTGACACAACTTCTTGTCTCTCCTTGATGGTTGACGTATTGCACAGGTCTGCCATGGTCTGGTTGAACCCTGATGGAGAGACCCTGAAGACAGGCAGACCAAAGCCAACGAACCAACCAATTCACCAACAATTCCAGAATATTGATTGACAACCTCTGCTCTTCCATCATTCATGTCCCCTTTGTACCTTCCCAGCCCAACAAGCTGGTACCTGACACATATATAGTGTGTCCAGCCCTGATGACTGCAGGTAATCACTGGCTGTGTGACCAGTCAGACTCCCATCTGAGCTTCTCCTAGTCAGGGATTGTGCGATCTCCTGCCCTCATACTGCAGAGTATCTATCCTAGATCATTAGATGGGCACACTAGGCTGGTATGGAGAACAGGAAAAAGGGGGAGGGAGGGAGTGTCCTGGCAGTGCTGGAGATGGACAGAGGTCTGTTACTGGGTGGTGTTAGGATAGGTGATCCAATCACTGAATGTTTAGAAGTGGTTGATCTTATGATAGGTGAGCCAGTGACTGAAGGTTCAATACTAGGTGACTTGATAGATGGAGGTCTGATGATAGGTGATCTTATTGTTGAGCCAATAACTGGAGGTCCACTAATGGGCGATCCAATTACTGGAGGTCTGATAATGGGTGAACTGATGGGCGATCCCCTGGATGCAGCAGGGAGATCCTTGCAGTGCAGGTCCTCAGGTACCGCTTCCTCTCTAGCAAGGAGAACAGTGAGCAGCACAGTAATAACATCACCAAATCTCACTCCAGATCTGGTGAGACTACCCGACAGAGGCAGCAGTGCTTTGGATCTCACACTGCAGATATACAGCTATGAGGACACAGAAAAGGAGTGTCTAGGCACAGGGCATGACCTGATGGGAACTTACTTTGTACCAGGAGTGCCTAGACACAGAAGGTTAGCTCATATCAGAAATGCCTAGGCACAGGGAGCACATCAATATTGGAAGGGCCTGGGCACAGGGAGTGCATCGATGTCTGGAATGGCAAACCAAGGAGGAAAACACCACGCCACAGTGCACCAAGGAGGCAAACATCACGCCACAATGCACCAAGGAGGCAAACACCACGCCACAGTGCACCAAGGAGGGAAACACCACACCACAATGCACCAAGGAGGCAAACACCACGCCACAGTGCACTAAGGAGGGAAACACCATGCCACAGTGCGCCAAGGAGGCAAACACCACACCACAATGCACCAAGGAGGCAAACGCCACGCCACAGTGCACCAAGGAGGCAAACACCATGCCACAGTGCACCAAGGAGGCAAACACCACACCACAATGCACCAAGGTGGGAAACACCAATCCACAGTGCACCAAGGAGGCAAACACCAAGGCGAACACCATGTCATAACATAGCAAGGAGGCAAACCACGCCATGACACACCAAGGAAGCAAACACCATGCCATGATGAACTAAGGAGGCAAACACCACATCATGATGCAGCAAGGAGGCAAACACTACGCCACAATGCACCAAGAGGATAACACCACAGGTTAGGGTTAAGGAGGCGAACACCACACCATGATGCACCAAGAAGGCAAACACCACATCATATAGCAAGGAGGCAAACCACGCCATGACGCACGAAGAAGGCAAACAACACGCCATGACGCACCAAGGAGGCGAACCCCACGCCATGATGCAGCAAGGAGGCGAACACCACACCATGACGCACCAAGGAGCCAAACACCATGGGTTAGGGTTAAGGAGGTGAACACCACACCATGATGCAGCAAGAAGGCGAACACCACGTCATAACATAGCAAGGAGGCAAACCAAGCCATGACGCACGAAGAAGGCAAACAACACGCCATGATGCATCAAGGAGGCAAACCCAACGCCATGACGCAGCAAGGAGGTGAAGACCACACCATGATGCACCAAGGAGGCAAACCCCATGCCATGACACATCAAGGAGGTGAACACCATGCCATGACGCACCAAGGCGGTGAACACCATGCCATGACGCACCAAGAAGGTGAACACCATGCCATGACACACCAAGGAGGTGAACACCACACCATGATGCACGTGTCTCATGTCATGCAGCACCAAGGAGGCGAACACCATGCCATGACGCAGCAAGCTACTTTGGTCCGACTTTTGTTGCAGCTTTGGTCCAGAGAATGTAACATCACATCAGTCACAATGCAAGTCGTCCGACTTTGTCGTCAAGTATGAAAGGAGCCTTACCCAATCCAAGCACTTCCCAATACTTGTCAGATTCCTATCAGGGGGAGGGGGCAAGATCACCACTTGATCGGCTTCACTGGTGGTAGCGGCTGTAGAGATACTTACCCCACACTCCATGACTCCCTACATAGGTCTTCTGTGACGCAGTCATACCCTCCTTCTGGGAGGAGCAACAAACAGCATGACGGCGTGATTTTGCATGACGCAGCAATGTCACTATGCCAAGACGCTCCAAGGAGGCAAACCCCACACCATGACGCACCAAGGAGGCAAGCACCACGCCATGATGCACCAAGGAGGCAAGCACCACGCCATGACGCACCAAGGAGGCAAGCACCACGCCATGACGCACCAAGCAGGCAAACACCACGCCATGACGCATCAAGGAGGCAAACACCACACCATGACACACCAAGCAGGCAAACACCACGCCATGACGCACCAAGGATACGAACCCCGCGCCATAAGGCAGCAAGGAGGTGAACACCACACCATGACGCACGTGTCCCACGCCATGAAGCACCAAGGAGGCGAACACAACACCATGACGCAGCAAGGAGGTGAGCACCACACCATCACCCACGTGTCGCATGCCATGAAGCACCAAGGAGTTGAACACCACACCATGACGCACATGTTTATTCATAAATGATTTGGAGGACGGGGTGAAGAGCTCAATCTCAATATTTGCGGATGATACCAAGCTAAGCAGAGCAATAAACTCTCCACAGGATGTGGAAACTTTGCAAGAAGATCTGATTAAATTAATGGGGTGGGCAGACAAGTGGCAAATGAGATTTAACGTAGAAAAATGTAAGGTAATGCATTTGGGTACCAAGAACATGAATGCAAACTACTCACTAGGGAGAAGCCTCTGGGGGAATCTAGGGTGGAAAAAGACCTAGGGGTCCTAGTAGAGGAGAGGCTCAGCAATGCCAAGCTGCCGCAAGCAAGGCTAACAAAGTGTTGGCATCAAGAAAGGGATTAACTTCAGGGATAAATAAATAATTCTCCCCCCCTACAAGTCTCTGGTGAGGCCGTCCAGTTCTGGGCACCGGCCCTCAGGAAGGACGTCCTGGTATTGGAAAGGATTCAGAGAAGGGCAACAAAGCTAATTAAGGGATTAGAGGACCTAAGTTATGAGGAAAGATTACAGGCATTGAACTTATTCTCTCTGGAGAAAAGACGCTTGAGAGGGGATTTCAATGTACAAATACTGTACTGGTGACCCCGCTATAGGGGCAAAACTATTCCACGCAAGGGAAAACATGAAGACAGGCGGCCATTCACTGAGAATGAAAGAAAGGCGGTTTAACCTTAAGATGCGTAGGGGTTTCTTTACGGTAAGAGCAGTGCGAATGTGGAATTCTCTTCCAGAAACAGTGGTTTCTGCTGGTAGTATAGATAATTTAAAAAACTATTAGATGCACACCTAAGGGACCACAACATTGGGGGATATACAACGTATTACTGACATAAAAAAAACACACACATGGGTTGGACTTGTGTCTTTTTCCAGCCTCACTGACTATGTCCCACGCCATGAAGCACCAAGGAGGCAAACAACATGCCATGACACACCAAGGAGGCAAACACCACGCCATGATGCACCAAGGAGGCAAACACCACGCAATGATGCACCAAGGAGGCGAACACCACGCCATGATGCACCAAGGAGGCGAACACCACGCCATGATGCACCAAGGAGGCGAACACCACGCCATGATGCACCAAGGAGGCAAACACCACGCCACGATGCACCAAGGAGGCGAACACCACACCATGATGCACCAAGGAGGCGAACACCACACCATGACGCACCAAGGAGGCGAACACCACGCCATGACGCACCAAGGAGGTGAACACCACACCATGATGCACCAACACCACACCATGACGCACCAAGGAGGCGAACACCACAACATGACGCACCAAGGAGGTGAACACCACACCATGACGCACCAAGGAGGCGAACACCACACCATGACGTACCAAGGAGGCGAACACCACACCATAATGCACCAACACCACACCATGACGCACCAAGGAGGCGAACACCACAACATGACGCACCAAGGAGGTGAACACCACACCATGACGCACCAAGGAGGCGAAGAC
>BLSH010215040.1:1518536-1530186 GCA_018402905.1 Glandirana rugosa | reverse complement strand
GTGTAGTGTCAGATATGTTAGTAGACGTACCTGGAGGTATGTGTAGTGTCAGATATGTTAGTAGACGTACCTAGAGGAGATGCAGATGATTGTATAGTCTGTGAGGTGTATGGAGGTCCATGCAGATGATTGTATAGACTGTGATGTGTATGGAGATCCATGCAGATGATTGTATAGACTGTGACGGGTATAGAGGTCCATGCAGATGATTGTATAGGCTGTGATGTGTATGGAGATCCATGCAGATGATTGTATAGACTGTGATGTGTATGGAGGTCCATGCAGATGATTGTATAGACTGTGATGTGTATGGAGATCCATGCAGATGATTGTATAGGCTGTGAGGTGTATGGAGGTCCATGCAGATGATTGTATAGACTGTGATGTGTATGGAGATTCATGCAGATGATTGTATAGACTCTGATGTGTATGGAGATCCATGCAGATGATTGCATAGACTGTGATGTGTATGGAGGTCCATGCAGATGATTGCATAGACTGCGATGTGTATGGAGACCCATGCAGATGGTTGTATAGACTGTGATGTGTATGGAGACCCATGCAGATGGTTGTATAGACTGTGAGGTGTATGGAGATCCATGCAGATGATTGTATAGACTGTGATGTGTATGGAGGTCCATGCAGGTGGTTGTATAGACTGTGATGTGTATGGAGTTCCATGCAGGTGGTTGTATAGACTGTGATGTGTATGGAGTTCCATGCAGATGGTTGTATAGACTGTGATGTGTATGGAGGTCCATGCAGGTGGTTGTATAGACTGTGATGTGTATGGAGTTCCATGCAGATGGTTGTATAGACTGTGATGTGTATGGAGGTCCATGCAGATGGTTGTATAGACTGTGATGTGTATGGAGGTCCATGCAGATGATTGTATAGACTGTGATGTGTATGGAGTTCCATGCAGATGATTGCATAGACTGTGATGTGTATGGAGGTCCATGCAGGTGGTTGTATAGACTGTGATGTGTATGGAGATCCATGCAGATGGTTGTATAGACTGTGATGTGTATAGAGGTCCATGCAGAAGATTGTATAGACTGTGATGTGTATAGAGGTCCATGCAGATGGTTGTATAGATTGAGGTGTATGGAGATCCATGCAGATGGTTGTATAGACTGTGATGTGTATGGAGATCCATGCAGATGATTGTATAGACTGTGATGTGTATGGAGATCCATGCAGATGATTGTATAGACTGTGATGTGTATGTAGATCCATGCAGATGATTGTATAGACTGTGATGTGTATGCAGATCCATGCAGATGATTGCATAGACTGCGATGTGTATGGAGACCCATGCAGATGGTTGTATAGACTGTGATGTGTATGGAGACCCATGCAGATGGTTGTATAGACTGTGATGTGTATGGAGATCCATGCAGATGATTGTATAGGCTGTGAGGTGTATGGAGATCCATGCAGATGATTGTATAGACTGTGATGTGTATGGAGGTCCATGCAGGTGGTTGTATAGACTGTGATGTGTATGGAGGTCCATGCAGATGATTGTATAGACTGTGATGTGTATGGAGTTCCATGCAGATGGTTGTATAGACTGTGATGTGTATGGAGGTCCATGCAGATGGTTGTATAGACTGTGATGTGTATGGAGGTCCATGCAGATGGTTGTATAGACTGTGATGTGTATGGAGGTCCATGCAGATGATTGTATAGACTGTGATGTGTATGGAGATCCATGCAGATGGTTGTATAGACTGTGATGTGTATGGAGATCCATGCAGATGGTTGTATAGACTGTGATGTGAATGGAGATCCATGCAGATGATTGTATAGACTGTGATGTGTATGGAGATCCATGCAGATGGTTGTATAGACTGTGAGGTGTATGGAGATCCATGCAGATGATTGTAAAGACTGTGAGGTGTATGGAGGTCCATGCAGATGATTGTATAGACTGCGATGTGTATGGAGATCCATGCAGATGGTTGTATAGACTGTGATGTGTATAGAGGTCCATGCAGATGGTTGTATAGACTGTGATGTGTATGGAGATCCATGCAGATGATTGTATAGACTGTGATGTGTATGGAGATCCATGCAGATGATTGTATAGACTGTGATGTGTATAGAGGTCCATGCAGATGATTGTATAGACTGTGATGTGTATAGAGGTCCATGCAGATGGTTGTATAGATTGAGGTGTATGGAGATCCATGCAGATGGTTGTATAGACTGTGATGTGTATGGAGATCCATGCAGATGATTGTATAGACTGTGATGTGTATGGAGATCCATGCAGATGATTGTATAGACTGTGATGTGTATGGAGATCCATGCAGATGGTTGTATAGACTGTGATGTGTATGGAGATCCATGCAGATGGTTGTATAGACTGTGATGTGAATGGAGATCCATGCAGATGATTGTAAAGACTGTGAGGTGTATGGAGGTCCTTGCAGATGATTGTATAGACTGTGATGTGTATAGAGGTCCATGCAGATGGTTGTATAGACTGTGATGTGTATGGAGATCCATGCAGATGGTTGTATAGACTGTGATGTGTATGGAGATCCATGCAGATGATTGTATAGACTGTGATGTGTATGGAGATCCATGCAGATGGTTGTATAGACTGTGAGGTGTATGGAGATCCATGCAGATGATTGTATAGACTGTGATGTGTATAGAGGTCCATGCAGATGGTTGTATAGACTGTGATGTGTATGGAGATCCATGCAGATGGTTGTATAGACTGTGATGTGAATGGAGATCCATGCAGATGGTTGTATAGACTGTGATGTGAATGGAGATCCATGCAGATGGTTGTATAGACTGAGGTGTATGGAGGTCCATGCAGATGGTTGTATAGACTGAGGTGTATGGATGTCCATGCAGATGATTGTATAGACTGTGATGTGTATGGAGATCCATGCAGATGATTGTGCTGATCTAGTGATAATCTCTCCCATATTTCAGCTATGCCTATCAGAAGGGGGAGGAGATCTACCTGGAGTGTCAGTTTGTCTTTGACCTGGAGGTTCCCGAGTCCTTCCAACCCAGCGTGGGAGACGGAGAGGTGCAGGAGTTCTACTTGTGGCCATTGGAGAAGGTGAGTGGTGGGAAATGATGGTGGATCATGGGGGGCGACTATTTCTGAAGATCTCCATTGCCTCATTTATATGTTTTATCATGGAGGTAATAAAAAACAAATTATCTTTACATGATAACCATGGCAGTCTATAGAGAACATCTACTTCTTCTACCATGCCACTTTAAATGTAGAAAGTCTAATTCTTACCTCTTCCCGTTCCTCCAAGATCTGCACCGTGCAGCCTGCCGGGCCCATATATATTCACCACTGGTGCAGATATCTCCCAGCTGGGCTCTTCTTTCTCTACATTCATTCCTACAGAGAGGCTGCTGGAGAGCACCATAGATGAGCTGTTCATGGGGGTGAATGGAGTTTGGGGTAGGCGTGTGTGGAAGAAGAGCCATGAATACAATGCAACTTCTGCCTGGCCATGGGAGTTCGTCAGCAGCCGATGTACAGACCCTAGTGGGCCACAAACTGAAGATCTCAGAAGCAATTGTTTGGACCCCAGTGAGCTGCACAGAGAAGATTTTAGAGGCCGATGTTTGAATCCCAGTGGACTGCACAGTGAAGACCTCAGAGACCAATGTTTAGACCTCAGTGGGCCACACAGCAAAGATCTCAGGAGCCAATGTTTGAACCCCAGTGGGCTACACAATGAAGATCTCAGTGGTCATTGCTTGGACCCCAGTGGGCTACACAACGAAGATCTCAGTGGTCATTGCTTGAACCCCAGTGGGCTACACAGCGAAGATCTCAGAAGCAGATGTTTGTGGACTGCACAGTGAAGACCTCAGAGACCAATGTTTAGACCTCAGTGGGCTGCACAGCAAAGATCTCAGAAACCAGTGTTTAGACCTCAGTGGGCCGCACAGAAAAGATCTCAGGAGCCAATGTTTGAACCCCAGTGGGCTACACAACGAAGATCTTAGTGGTCATTGCTTGGACCCCAGTGGGCTACACAGCGAAAATCTCAGAAGCAGATGTTTGTAGACTGCACAGGGAACATCTCAGAGA
Organism: Glandirana rugosa; assembly: GCA_018402905.1. NCBI lineage: Eukaryota > Metazoa > Chordata > Amphibia > Anura > Ranidae > Glandirana > Glandirana rugosa. The sequence goes on along the minus strand of BLSH010215040.1, from coordinate 1,526,096 downwards.
CCAATGTTTGAACTCCAGTGGGCAACAAAGGAAATATCTCAGAAGCCAATGTCTGAACCCCAGTGGGCTGCGCAACAAAGATCTCAGTGGCCATTGTTTGCACCTCAGCAGACTAGACAGTGAAGATCTCAGAGAATGATGTTTTGACCCTAGTGGGCTGCTTATTGAAAATCACAGAGACCAATGTTTGGATCCCTATGGCCTGCACAACAAAGTTCTCAGTGGCCATTGTTTGGACCCCAGTGGACAGCACAGTGAAGATCCCAGAGACCAATGTGTGGACCTCAGAAACTGATGTTCGGACCCCAGTGGACCACACAGCAAAGATCTTAGAGACCGATGTTTGAATCTCAATGGACTGCACAGTGAAGATCTTAGAGACCAATGTTTGGACCCCTGGTGGCTGCACAATGAAGACCTCAGTGGTCATTGCTTGGACCCCAGTTGGCCACACAGCGAAGATCTCAGAAGCAGTGAATATATCAGAGACCGATGTTTGGACCCCTGGTGGCTGCACAGTGAATATCACAGAATCCAATATTTGGAACCCTCAGGGCTACACAGTGAAGAAATTAGATACAGGTGCTTGGACCCCAGTGGGCTGCACAGGGAACATCTCAGAAGCCGATGTCTGGACCCCAGTGGGCCGCAAAAGGAAGATCCTTAGCCCTCCGCCCTGTGTATCCTCCAACCAGAACCGCTTGAATCTTATATGGGCTTTTTTATTCACTCCATTGGGCAAAGGGAGCAGTGGGGGAGGGGGCAGCAAACAGAGTGTACATTTTAGCAGCTGGTGGGTAGGGAAATACTGGAGATGAGCTGGGAATCCTCCAAACTAACCACTGCAGACCAGGCCATTCACCGCCCCACATTGCATGTATACAGAGGGGCGGGTCGCTGCTGATGTAAGGGCCCTTATATGGACACATGCCCATTGTTCATCAACGTCATTGGCTAAATATGGGCATGTGTCCTTATAGGGGCACTGACATCATCAGCATCCCACTCCTTCCTTTTACATGTGATATGGGGCAGGGAACGACCAGACCCGCAGCTGACTGGGGTAAAAAAAAGCGTAATTTTCATGTTTAGATTGAGTTAGTAGGATGCCTGGGCTTATGTCTAGTGGACAACTAAGTCAACCTGTTAGCCTACAAATCTAAATTGAGCTCTGCTGGGTGAATGTTTCTTATGACAGCACTGGGACTGTGTGTGTGGCTGTAGTAAAGGCATAGAAAGATGACCTGTCTTCATATCTTCAGAACAGAAGCAGGTAAGCCTCTGCAGTCTTAGCAGATCTTGGAGGGAATCCTGTGGCAGTTTTATGTTTCTTGTTCTTTTACGGGGATCCTCTTTATGTTTCAGGTGCGGGAAGCCATCGCCACAGAGGAGTTCAAACCCAACTGTGCTCTGGTGGTCCTGGACTTTCTGCTGCGGAGAGGACACGTCCAGCCTGACACAGGTACCTCTATGGAGTGGAGAAGGTGACATGCCCAGTCCTTATAAAGGATGATTCTAGGTGATGGTGGAATAATGGGCAGCATTCCTCACATGTTCTCATCATCTGCCTTGTTGGTTGTCTGTGTGACCTCTTTTATCCCATTGTAGGGCCAGTAAAAGATTTTCCAACCCCAAAGACTAAAATATCGACTCCAGCTTCCCAGTACTTAAATGTGGTGGCTACATTTGTTTTCTTTTTATTTAGGTATTATAATTTTGTTGAGAGTTACAGAACACAGAAAAGAAAAAAGAGAAGGCATTTGGTAGACATAATAAAGGGGTGGACATTTGGTGAACATAGAAGAAGTGGACATTACGTAGACATAATATGGAGGTGGACATTTGGTGAACATAGAAGGAGAAGTAGACATAATAAGGAGGTGGACATTTAGTGAACATAGAAGAAGTGGACATTACGTAGACATAATATGGAGGTGGACATTTGGTGAACATAGAAGGAGAAGTAGACATAATAAGACGGCGGACATTTGGTGAACATAGAAGAAGTAGACATTTGGTGGATATAATAAGGGGGTGGACATTTGATGAACATAGAAGAAGAAGTAGATATTTGGTGAACATAGAAGAAGAAGTAGACATTTGGTGGATATAATAAGGTGGTGGACATTTGATGAACATAGAAGAAGAAGTAGACATTTGGTGGATATAATAAGATGGTGGACATTTGATGAACATGGAAGAAGTAGACATTTGGTGAACATAGAAGAAGTAGACATTTGGTAGACATTATAAGGTGGTGGACATTTGATGAACATAGAAGAAGAAGTAGACATTTGGTGGACATAATAAAGTGGTGGACATTTAGTGAACATAGTAGAAGTACATATTTAGTAGACATTATAAGGTGGTGGACATTTGATGAACATAGAAGAAGAAGTAGACACTTGGTGGATATAATAAGGTGGTGGACATTTGATGAACATGGAAGAAGTAGACATTTGGTGAACATAGAAGAAGTAGGCATTTGGTGGATATAATAAGGTGGTGGACATTTGATGAACATAGAAGAATAAGTAGACATTTGGTGGATATAATAAGGTGGTGGACATTTGATGGACATAGAAGAATAAGTAGACATTTGGTGGATATAATAAGGTGGTGGACATTTGATGGACATAGAAGAAGAAGTAGACATTTGGTGGACATAAAGTGGTGGACATTTAGTGAACATAGTAGAAGTACACATTTGGTAGACATTATAAGGCGGTGGACATTTGATGAACATAGAAGAAGAAGTAGACATAATAACTTGGTGAACATAGAAGGACAAGTAGACATTTGGTAGACATTATAAGGCGGTGGACATTTGATGAACATAGAAGAAGTAGACATTTGGTGGACATTTGTCAAATATAGAAGAAGTAGAAGCCCAGAAAGTGTCTCTTCAAAAATGTTGAAAAAGAATTGGGTAAATAGGTGCTCAAATCAGCCCAAGGGGTAGGTTGTGGAGCCATTATGGAGCTACCATAATTCAGAGGTGGAGAGAAGTGGGGCTGTGAGGTCCATGCTCGATCAGTGGCTGCCACTGTCTTTTCTACTGGGCTATACACTGTACACTGAATTGTGAAAATCTTGATCACACTTGTACATTCTGCTCCATGCTATCAATAGTTAGCTTTAAGCAACTTTTTATCCCTCTGGTATCAATGACCCCATTACACCTCCATAGCGGGCGATCTCATGGCGAGTATTTCATCCCATGCTTTCCTCCTCTTACGCACCTTCACTGGTTGGAGTCACCTGATGTTCTTTTGCCTTTATAAAATGTATGTGTTTTGTATATGTGCTGCATAAGTATTCAATAAAATGCTATGATGTGGGTGGGGCCTAAAGTGCTGGCCACTTCCTGTAAAAAAAATGTGACAGCAGAAAAGTTGTAAGCCAACCTGTAGTATAACCCCTCCTCTACTCAGCATGCCTCGGTTTTTACTAGCATCCTAGGAGGTTGGATGCCGTTTCTTCACCTCTGCAACCAAAATTCCCCACGGTCATTGCTGCCTGAGCTGGTCTCTGTATAGCAGCTTCCAGATCTCCGGTTCCAGAATCCAATCTGGAATGTGACTTCTAGACACTGGGCTCTGCATTGGGCTGCTTTCCAGAACTGAGTTTACCATGCTAGAGCACTCTCCAGGTGCAGAGCCTTGGCACAGGCCCAGCTTTGACCCAGTCTCTGAAGACCCACTTTTGAGTGAAACCATTCAGGCAGAAGCACTAGGAGCTACCTCGCCTTTTAAAAATTCCCACTACTGCCATCTGGGACCAAGCACTGACATCCAGTGGGTTGTCAGGGTGAGCATTTGTGTGCTCAGGGCCCCCTTTTTATGCCACAGGGTTACCCCTTGTGTCTAGCACTTCTTCAGTTCAGTCCCTGACTATCTTTCTTGTGCTACTGTACAAAACAGTGCAGCTTCCCAGATCTTTCTGTGTTCCTTGCACCCTGGGACCCCTTGTCCCTGTCCCAGTGCTTCTGCAGTTGGACTTGATAAGGTACCAGTAGGGGCTCCCACCTCCTTCCACATGAGAATTCTATATCTTTTGTCAGGGTAAACCTATGTCAAGAAGTTCAAATTTTGTTCTCCGGAAACAGATGGTTTCCTCCTCATTGGACATCCCACTGTGAGTTAGACATCTTAGGTGTTGCAGGAACATCACCTCCTAGAAGCTATAGAAGTTCCCCCCTGTGACCTGGTCCCTACATTGGATGGCACTGAGAGTACTGCTTTCACCCGCACTGTCTTGATTACACAATATCCATTGTCATCTGGCTCTCCTCGGTGGGTGGCCTCTGCACTATTAAGGGAGAAGTTTATGAATCAGGGTGCTCCTCATCTTCTACACTGAAAGAAGAAATGGTCCCTGTACGAGATCTCTGCTCCCCTGGTTTGTCAGTAGGCAAAACACGCTGGATACCTGCTGGCGGTGCCTCCTGTTAAGGGTAGAGCAGATCACCTTGAGATAAGTCCCCCCCCCGACCCCCACCCCCCGTGGTTCGTGAGGATGTTCCTCCAGATCCCTTCCTCAGTTCTGCCCTTAACCAGGCGGATGTTCTTATGAGTATGGCTAAGGTTCCTGCCCTTCACGCCAAGACTACAGATACTTCACTGGATCAGCGTCGGTCAGGGGATTCTTAGCACCATGTTCTGTGCAGGTTAGGCAAGTCTTGCAGAGCTCCTCTGTCAGGCCCCAGGCACACCTTGGGATGGTAAAGTGGAAGGGTTTTGCTAATGTTCTTGTTCTTCTGGTATCCCTTGCATCAGTGTGGGGTTGTTGTCCCACGGCCAGGACAAGGGGTGGGCAGGAGGGGAAGCTGCCCTGGGCACAGTGGAGCAATAGGGAACAGAATGGACAAAGGGCAGTAGACCCATTCAAAGGCATGCATTAACAGTGAAGGAAGGTTGCAGTTCCTCATCCTTGCCCTGGGCACTAGACAAACCTGTCCTGGGACTGTCCCTGCCCACCATCATAGGGGTACTTCTCAGGCATCCTACCCCGTTTTCAGTCAGGCTGACTACAGGTTTGGTTCTTCCCCAGTCCCAGGGGTCACTTAGCTATCCTGATGGGATCATACACTGTTAGGGCTTCCATATTTCTTGGATATCTCCTTTTGTGAGATTGGTTGTCTGGCCAAGATCCTTGGATTTTTCTTACCTGAATCCTAAGGGTTGGGCATGTAGGACTTGGGCTTTCACATGTAGACTGGCTGGTCTGCTCTTATGGACCTATTTGTGTCCAGAGTTCCTTCTGGAGACCTGTTCTTCTGGTATCCCTTGCACCAGTCTTGAGTTGCAGGATACGCTTTATCCCTGACTACCATACAAGGGGTACTTTTCATGCATCCTACCCCCATTTTTACTTAGGGTGACTTCAGGGTTGGTTCTCCACCAGTTACAGTGGTCACTTAGCTATCCTAATAGGATCCTATGCTGTGAGGGCTTCCATATTTCTTGGATATCTCCTTTGTAAGATTAATTGCCTGGCCAGGAAACCCCTTTTTTACCTTTGATTCTTCCCTACTTGAATCTAAGGTTTTCGGAATGTAAGGCTTGCGCTTTCACATGTAGACTGCCTGGTCTTCTCTTGTGGACCTATTTGCATCCAGAGTTCCCTCCGGAGACCTGTTCTCCTGGTATCCCTTGCACCAGTCTTTAGTTACAGGTTACCCTTTACCCCTGACTTCCATCGTAGAAGTGCTTCTCATGCATCCTACCCTGTTTTCAGTCAGGCTGACTACAGGGTTGGTTCTCCACCAGTCCCAGGGGTCACTTAGCTTTCCTGATGGGATGATACGCTTTTAGGGCTTCCCTATTTCTTGGATAAATTGAGGAAATACCCCTTTGTACTTAATTGGGATGTGACACCACCCATGATCCTCACCAATCGTTTTGTTTATATTTCTTGGATATCTCCTTTGTGAGATTGGTTGCCTGGCCCCAGGATCCTTGGGCCCTTCCTTACCTGAATCCTAAGGGTTGGGAATGTAAGGCTTTGGCTTTCACATGTAGATTGGCTGGTCTTATCTTGTGGACCTATTTATGTCCAGTGTTCCCTCTGGAGACCTGTTCTCATAGGGTTTTGCCCCAGTGTTTTCTTCTGTTGACCACATCACCTTGTTGGTCTATTTCTCATGTATCAGGTAGTTCTTCCACCTGTGTTGGTGGGTTGCTGGTTCAGACCTGGTGCTCCTCCAGTGTCATTCTTCTTGGCGTTGACCTCTTCTGTCCTGGTCTTGAGCATTAGGGTGACCTTGTCTTCTTCGGTTGGTCGTTGGCATCTTCTATTTTGTAAGGAGCTTCAGATTTGGGTTTTGATCCTTCATGTATTTATGATCTGCAGACAGTTCCCAGTCCCTTCTTAAGGGCCTATCGGTGGCTTTTTCTCAGGTCTCAGTTGGGACTTCTTCTGGACATTCCTCCTGATTCTGAAGTCGTGTTTTTCAATGGACAAGAACGAGGATAAGATTTTTGTACTTGCTATAAAATCTATTTCTTTGAGTCCATTGAGGGACACGGGTTTTCCACAAAACTCAAGCATGCTGGGAAGAGGAGGGGTTATAGAGGCTTACAAAAGTTTGGTTTGCTGGTGTCTCAGACTCCTGTAGGCGGCCCTAAAACCGTTTTTTTAATTCCTGCGTCCCTCAATGGACTTCAAGAATTACAAATTATAAAGTGAGTACAAAAATCGTATTCCTTCATCTCCTCTCTTTCCTGCAGAGAAGTTCTACACAAGGTTTGTGGAATTGCTGCACGCTCCACTCTGATTGGACGGAGATATCCCAGCCATAGAAAACGAAGACGGTTCTCCAAATTAGAGGAACAGCAGAAGGGAAGGAGCCTGCGATGGTGGAAACTTCCAGGCCACACGAGATAAAGTGACCCTGTCAGTCTGTCTTTTAATAAAAGAGATCATTTATTCACCTCCAGTGTCCTGTGTCTCCTACCTCCCCTCCATTATCTGTAATAGAAGAGGTATTATACCCCCCTCTCCGGTGTCCTGTGTCTCCTACCTCCCCTCCATTCCCTGTAATAGAAGAGGTATTATACCCCCCTCTCCAGTGTCCTGTGTCTCCTACCTCCCCTCCATTATCTGTAATAGAAGAGGTATTATACCCACCTCTCCGGTGTCCTGTGTCTCCTACCTCCCCTCCATTCCCTGTAATAGAAGAGGTATTATACCCACCTCTCCGGTGTCCTGTGTCTCCTACCTCTCCTCCATTATCTGTAATAGAAGAGGAATTATACCCCCCTCTCCAGTGTCCTGTGTCTCCTACCTCCCCTCCATTCTCTGTAATAGAAGAGGTATTATACCCACCTCTCCAGTGTCCTGTGTCTCCTACCTCCCCTCCATTCTCTGTAATAGAAGAGGAATTATACCCCCCTCTCCGGTGTCCTGCGTGTCCTAGCCTCCCCTCCATTCTCTGTAATAGAAGAGGTATTATACCCCCTCCCATCCTGTGCGTCCTGTGACCTCTCCCCCCATATTATGGAGAAGATAATGTCTCTTACCTCCCCTCCGATCCTGTGCGTCCTGTGACCTCTCCCC
>BLSH010215040.1:1501240-1512470 GCA_018402905.1 Glandirana rugosa | reverse complement strand
CCCCCAGTGTGTCCATCCAATCTGTCCCCAGCTTGTCCATCCAATCTGCCCCCTGTGTGTCCATCCAATGCACCCCCAGTGTGTCCATCCAATGCACCCCCAGTGTGTCCATCCAATGCACCCCCAGTGTGTCCATCCAATGCACCCCCAGTGTGTCCATCCAATGCACCCCCAGTGTGTCCATCCAATGTGCCCCCAGTGTGTCCATCCAATGTGCCCCCACTGTGTCCATCCAATGTGCCCCCACTGTGTCCATCCAATGTGCCCCCAGTGTGTCCATACAATCTGTCCCCTGTCTCTCTATTTAATTTGTCCCCAGTGTGTCCCTCCATTATACCTTCTGCACACCTCTCCTGCACACACTACATGTTATGACATTTCATCAGCATTGTTTGTAATATTCCCGGTACTGGCACACTTATTATTTTATTCCACCCATATTGTGATTGTGCCCTACGTTGTACCTGCAGCATTTATACTACAACATTCAGTACTGCGACATGCCTGCATTAACCCAACCCTAGTGCCATGCAGAGTTCTTACACTGCGCTGTATGAAGAGGACCTGTCAGAGCCGCATTAATGATAGGCTGACCCAGAGGCCAAGGTCAGTGCCCCCCCACCCAGAACACTTGCAGCCATGTCTATGGGACAATTGTTGCTGATGATTGGGGACAATGAGGGCCTGTGAAGTGCAGACACAGATCTGCCACATCAAGGCGCTTGTTGGAGGGGAGGGGGGGGGGGCAGAGAGGGGGACCAGAATTGGGCTTGGCACACGCAGATGGCAGAAGACCTCAGAATTGCTCATGTTGGCTCCGGTCCCATAAATGATACAATTACGTCCTCATTCTTTCCACCCGTCTCCAGTGCTCTCTGACCGCAGCATGCCGCGGCCCATTCACCGAAATGTGTGAATAATCCCGAATAATTACAGCCATTGTTTGACTCCGAGGAGCAAAGTGCGCCAAACTCAAACCCAACATCGGGCCCCGGCTCCGCTCCTAGGATAGTGAGGGGAAAGACAGGACTCCATCCGAAAATAAGAAGGGAGAGGAACAGGGAGAGAAGGAGAAAGGAGAGGAGGAAAAAGGAGAGATGGGAGAGAAGAAGGAAAAGGAGAGATGGGAGAGAAGAAGGAAAAGGAGAGATGGGAGAGAAGAGGGAAAAGGAGAGATGGGAGAGAAGAGGGAAAAGGAGAGATGGGAGAGAAGAAGGAAAAGGAGAGATGGGAGAGAAGAAGGAAAAGGAGAGATGGGAGAGAAGAGGGAAAATGAGAGATGGGAGAGAAGAGGGAAAATGAGAGATGGGAGAGAAGAGGGAAAATGAGAGATGGGAGAGAAGAAGGAAAAGGAGAGATGGGAGAGAAGAAGGAAAATGAGAGATGGGAGAGAAGAGGGAAAATGAGAGATGGGAGAGAAGAGGGAAAAGGAGAGATGGGAGAGAAGAGGGAAAAGGAGAGATGGGAGAGAAGAAGGAAAATGAGAGATGGGAGAGAAGAAGGAAAAGGAGAGATGGGAGAGAAGAAGGAAAAGGAGAGATGGGAGAGAAGAAGTAGAAAGGAGAGATTGGAGATAAGAAAGGAGATAGGAGAGAAGAAGGATAAAGAAGAGATGGGAGAGAGAATGGAGAGAAGAAAGAAAAGGTAAGGAAGGGACAGAAGGGAGAAAAGGATAAAAGGAAAGGAAGTGACAAGGAGAAGAGAGACCGGAGAGAAGAAGGTAAAGGATGGAAGAATGAAAGAGATAAAAGCAAAACAAGAATATAAGATAAGAGGAAGGGAAGGAAGAAGGACAGGGAGAGGAGGACGGAAGCAAGAGAATGATGGAAAAGTGGGAAGAATGACAGGGAGAGAACGGAGAGAATAAAAGAGAAGGGACACAAGCAGGGCGAGGATGCAAGAAAGTAAGAAAAATGGAAGAATCCTCTATAAACTCCAGGAAACTAATTACAAAATCCTCTCAAGATGGTACAGAACTCCTGTTCTTCACAAAATCAACCCTGATAACCCCAATACCTGGCATTGCCAGTCGGAGAAGTCAGACTCGGATGTTTCCTGAGAACCGGAACTTCCTTGCGTTCCAACGACCGGAAGTGCGTAGCGACGTAAACCAGGGCTCCATCTGACGCATTTCGTCATCGGAGCCTCATCTGGAACGCAAGGAAGTTCCGGTTCTCAGGAAACATCCGAGTCTGACTTCTCCTACCTCACATGTAAGTGTGCTTGGAATTTTTCAACAGATCACACAAATTTATCCCTAATCGCCGTCCACTCTCTGTTTGCATGAGGACCCACGGAGGGACCCACAGGTTGAATTTAAGGACCTGCAGAGTAACCCCTGGAGACCAGTGAGGAGCGGTGAGTGGGGAAGTTTGTAGGAGGGGAGCACGTTTGTTGTGTTATCGCTCCTCACTTCCCTCACATCACCTGACACCAGCCATCAGGCTGTAATTTATGCACTGTTTGCCTATGAGGTCTATGGTTTAGTGGTTTATAGCTGTAATATAGCTGCACAATATGTGGATGAAGCCTTTGGAGGTTTTAGTCCTTTGCACATCCCTATTATAGGTATATGTGTTTGAAACTTTAGATGGTGCATAGCACATTTGTTTTTTAGCACTTATATATATTATTTACTGATTGTGGATCACCGCACAAGCCTAATTGTCACCTCTGGTATATTTATTGTATATTTTTTACTGTCACCTGTGATATATGTACTATGGAGTTTTTACTGTTCCTTGAGATATAACCATTGCTTCATTTATTATCCACTTGCACAAGCACATATATATGCACTTTGGTTTATTAGCACTTTTTGGCACATTAGCACTGTATATATTCTTTCCAGGAGGCAGCGCCAATTCCCACACATATACTCTATTCTCATTTAAAATACTAGGATCACCAATTATGGCTCCAGATACCGGCACAGTCATCAGACTGATCACCAATTATGGCTCCAGATACCGGCACAGTCACCAGACTGATCACCAATTATGGCTCCAGATTAATGCACAGTCATCAGACTGATCACCAGTTATGGCTCCAGATATTGGCACAGTCACCAGACTGATCACCAATTATGGCTCCAGATTAATGCACAGTCATCAGACTGATCACCAGTTATGGCTCCAGATATTGGCACACTCATCAGACTGATCACCAGTTATGGCTCCAGATATTGGCACACTCATCAGACTGATCACCAATTATGGCTCCAGATACCGGCACAGTCATCAGACTGATCACCAGTAATGGCTCCAGATATTGGCACAGTCATCAGACTGATCACCAGTTATGGCTCCAGGTATTGGCACAGTCATCAGACTGATCACCAGTTATGGCTCCAGATAACGGCACAGTCATCAGACTGATCACCAATTATGACTCCAGATATTGGCACAGTCATCAGACTGATCACCAGTTATGGCTCCAGATATTGGCACAGTCATCAGACTGATCACCAATTATGGCTCCAGATACCGGCACAGTCATCAGACTGATCACCAGTTTTGGCTCCAGATAACGGCACAGTCATCAGACTGATCATCAATTATGGCTCTAGATATCGGCACAGTCATCAGACTGATCACCAGTTATGGCTCCAGATATTGGCACAGTCATCAGACTGATCACCAATTATGGCTCTAGATATCGGCACAGTCATCAGACTGATCACCAATTATGGCTCCAGATACCGGCACAGTCATCAGACTGATCACCAGTTATGGCTCCAGATATTGGCACAGTCATCAGACTGATCACCAATTATGGCTCTAGATATCGGCACAGTCATCAGACTGATCACCAATTATGGCTCCAGATATCGGCACAGTCATCAGACTGATCACCAGTTATGGCTCTAGATATCGGCACAGTCATCAGACTGATCACCAATTATGGCTCCAGATAACGGCACAGTCATCAGACTGATCATCAATTATGGCTCTGTATATCGGCACAGTCATCAGACTGATCATCAATTATGGCTCCAGATACCGGCACAGTCACCAGACTGATCATCAATTATGGCTCCAGATATCGGCACAGTCATCAGACTGATCACCAATTATGGCTCCAGATACTGGCACAGTCACCAGACTGATCATCAATTATGGCTCCAGATATCGGCACAGTCATCAGACTGATCACCAATTATGGCTCCAGATATTGGCACAGTCATCAGACTGATCACCAATTATGGCTGCAGATATTGGCACAGTCATCAGACTGATCACCAGTTATGACTCCAGATATTGGCACAGTCATCAGACTGATCACCAGTTATGACTCCAGATATTGGCACAGCCATCAGACTGATCACCAATTATGGCTCCAGATATCGGCACAGTCATCAGACTGATCATCAATTATGGCTCCAGATATCGGCACAGTCATCAGACTGATCACCAATTATGGCTCCAGATATTGGCACAGTCATCAGACTGATCACCAGTTATGACTCCAGATATTGGCACAGTCATCAGACTGATCATCAATTATGGCTCCAGATATCGGCACAGTCATCAGACTGATCATCAATTATGGCTCCAGATATCGGCACAGTCATCAGACTGATCACCAATTATGGCTCCAGATATCGGCACAGTCATCAGACTGATCACCAATTATGGCTCCAGATATTGGCACAGTCATCAGACTGATCACCAGTTATGACTCCAGATATTGGCACAGTCATCAGACTGATCACCAGTTATGACTCCAGATACCGGCACAGTCATCAGACTGATCACCAATTATGGCTCCAGATATTGGCACAGCCATCAGACTGATCACCAATTATGGCTCCAGATATTGGCACAGTCATCAGACTGATCACCAATTAATAAAAGCTTTATGAGTAGAATTGGATTTGTTGCCTGGAGTTCAGGGTCCATACCCATAATCCAACCATCCTTCTATAAAATGAATGTTCTTTATTTGGGGTGACCTAATCAGAGACACAACAATATATTAATATTCTTTATTCAGAAATAGTGATAGAGAAAACAGCGTCTGCGAGGCGTATAACAGGAACACAGCGATCTGAATGCGGACAACACACAAACCATGGAACCCTGAGTTAGATGCTGATGGATGAGTAGATAAAATATCGAACTTCTTTCATCTGCTACTATAACATTCCTTCCATACCTTTTCTATTCTAAAGTATAAAAACCAAACAATCCACCAGTTCATGCGCTGGTCAAGAACGCTCCCAAGTCCAGCTTCTTCTATTCTAATCGTCTCTTCAACACTTTTAAAGTGCCCATAGATATAAGACCATTGTGGACCAATCTTGTCATCGGTCATATCAGGGAAGGACTGTGGGCACAATTCACTAAAGGCTATCGCATGCGTTATGGTGGTCACGTGACCCCTTAACGCATGCGATAATGATAATGTCCATTCATTATCGCTGGTGTGCGGTATTTACATCGCAAACACCAAAACACTTGTTAAATACCGCATAAAAAGGCATTAAAGTCAATTCACAAATGGAAATAAATTAACAATGCATGCGGTAATTAAGTACTGGTCCAAGCTTTCGATAACTATGCAATAACTATGGCAATGGTCAGACCAGGAGTTGTTTCTGGAGGCTGGCAGACGGCATAGCAAAGATGTTGGAGCCCTTTGAATCCAAATCAATGCAGAAGAGGAGGAGATCTCAAGTGGTCCTTTTAAAGGAAAGAAGCTTTAAGGAGCGCACACTGCTGGGTCAATTCACAGAAGCTCAGGTTATCCAAGCCACTTATCATGGAGCTTGACATCCAACTCATAGGGTACCTTGAGCCCTCAACCCAGAGCAGCCATGCCATACCAGCCATGACTAAATTGCTGGCTGCCTTGCACTTTTTTTTGGAAAGCATCATATCGGATGCTTGTGATAATTTACTGCATGGTTTCATGGGGTATGTAAGTCATAATTCAGAAAGATACCGCACGCAGGATTTCAAGGAGAGGTTCTTTGTGAATTGCACCATTTTTGTTTTTTTTTAATGTTGTGCGTTATTTTATAGCATGCTCGGATGCTGTAAAATATCGCTTAGTGAATTGTGCTCTGTATGTCTATGGGCTTCCCCAATCTGTCCAGACACCCCCTGGCTAAGTGGGAATGTTTCCTTTGTTCGCCAGAACTAAGCCGGCCATTGGGATGTCTGCGATAGGTAAACCAGTATGCTTGACCGATGTGGATGTCTCCGTCAGTCCATAGAAAATCTTACAACTACGGGCACCTTCACGTATCTAACCGTGAATACTATTAATGCCTCACTTACACAGATCTATAAAAAGATACATAGTGGCCTTTAAACCAGAAAGAGATGTTCAAAAAGGTTTAACAAGCAGACATGCTGTATTCCTGTGGTCTGATATATCAAATAAAAGATACAGGTTTGGCAAACTAGGCCAAGAAACATGAGCAATTCATGGGGGTTTTACAAGGATCTAACGAGAGGTCCATGGCCTTTCTTTGAGACTTCCACAAAGATTCCTTGAGGGTACGCTAAAGGATTTATGAGGGTTCAACAAGGATTTCAATAGGATTTTTGAGGGCTCCATAATGATTCCATGAGGGTTTACTGAAGATTCTGTGAGGGTTTTATGAAAGTTCCTCAAAGATTTGATGAGGGTTTTATAGGAGTTGCACAATGATTCCAAGAAGGTTTTATGTGGGCTCCACAATTTTTCCATTAGGGTTCTCAGAAGATTCCATGGGAGTTTTATGAAAGTTCCAAAAAAGATTTTTTGAGGGTTTTATGAAAGTTCCACAAAGATTTCATGAGGGTTTTATGAAAATTCCATTATAATTCATTGAGGGCTTTATGAAAATGCCACGAGGATTCATTTTTTTAAAGTTCTTCAAAGTTTTCATGATGGTTTTATGAAAGTTCCACAAATCTTTCATGTGGGTTTTATAAAATTTTTACAAATATTTCATGACATTTTATGAAAGTCTCATGAGGATTCCTTCAGAGTTTTATGAAAATTCCATGAGGAGTGCTTGAGGGTTTACTGAAATTTTCATGAGGGCTTTATGAAAGTTCCTCCAAAGATTTCATGAGGGTTTTATAGGTGTTGCACAACGGTTCTAAGGTTTGATGAGGGTTTCACAATGATTCCATGAGGGTTCACTGAAGATTCCATGAGGGTTTTATGAAAGTTTCTAAAAGATTTCATGAGGGTTTTATGAAAGTTCCATGAGGATTCATTGAGGTTTTTAAGGAAATTCTATGAGGATTCATTGAGGGGTTTATGAAAGTTCTACGAGGATTCCCTGAGTGTTTTATGAAAATTCCATGAGGATTCCTTGAGGGTTTTATGAAAATTCCATGAGGATTCCTTGAGGGTTTTATGAAGATTCCATGAGGATTCCTTGAGGGTTTTATGAAAGTTCCATGAGGATTCATTGAGGTTTTATGAAATATCCTTGAAGATTCCTTGAGGGTTTTATGAAAATTCCACAAAGATTCCTTGAGGTTTGTATGAAAGCTCCATGAGGATTCATTGAGGGTTTTATGAAAATTCCATGAGGATTCCTTGAGGGTTTTATGAAATTTCCATGAGGATTCTTTGAGGGTTTTATGAAAATTCCAAGAACATTCCTTGAGCGTTTTATGAAAATTCCACAAAGATTCCTTGAGGGTTTTATGAAAGCTCCATGAGGATTCATTAAGGGTTTTATGAAAGTTTCACGAGGATTCATTGAGGGTTTTATGAAAATTCCATGAGGATTCATTGGGGGTTTCTGAGGGTTCATAAAAATTCTTGGAAATAAACTAGTAGATTTTATCAAATCGTGGTTAATGTAGCTTATCAGTGACTCCCCCCCCATTAACTATCCATTATCTGATGACACTTGTTAAGCAGTGAGAAACTCACTTCTCACCTCTTTCTCCCAAGTCCAGGATCCACCTGTCTTCAGTTGTACACAAAGTGTTGGCATTGATTTTTGTGCTCCATATTTATGACAATTATTCTATTGTATCATCTTGAATGCATACAAGAGAACTATGGTGGAATTTCAGTTTTCTGTTTACCTGTAGAGTGCCATGTATGGTAATACAAGTCACCGATTGCTAGACGCCAGCTGTGTTGGTGGCCTGCGATGGAAGAAGCCATCCATTGCTCTACTTTTGTTCTTCAAACTTGGGTCAAGACCAAATACATACATTGGGACAACTGCCACTGATTAATATATTTGGCAACAGTTGGGAAATGCCCGCTCTCAATAGTGCACACGTGTTGTAGCAGAGTACCTGTATCTGTGGTTAGTACCTGGTGCTTCTTCAGTGCGACCCCTTAAATACCCTGAAATTAGACACAGTATGTACATTTCTACGTCGGAGCTGTGGTACCCCTCCACCCCTCTCCTGTGTCCTTCTAAACAAACACCTCTCTATAGGTCACCATGCAGTATAAAAATTGTGGGCACATGGGCTATTAAACATTTATCGTGGCTGATTAGCGCTCTACCAATGGCAGGCTCACTTTAGAGAAGGATTCCCATGTAAACAAAGTTTGTCCTATTCATCCTGGGTATTTTATTCATGGAAAAGGTAAAATATTTTCTGCATTTATAGCCAGTTACAAGTTTGTTTTCATTTTCTTTAGCTGAGGAAGCCACTAACATTCCAGATTCATATAGAGACTTCGTTGTCTCTGGGGGTAAGGACACTCCACCTGTGCACCCTTACCTCACCTCCATGGACAGCTGAACTCCAGGCTAGTGGCACTGGGAAGCGTACATGCAGGAATTTGCTAGGAGTTGCTGTTCCATGAAATTCTCCATCTTCAGCATCCATCAGACATAACATAAAAGCAGAAAAAAGTCCCATTTGCACCTTCTAAACTTATCAGACTGGGGAGGAAATCACGGGAGCCGTGATTGGGAGATACCAAGGGTGCACAATTCTGTGTTTGTTATACCTGGAGCTTCAGAATTAGAGGAGAAACTCATAAATTGTCTCCTTTAGACATGACCACTTATAACATGCTGTGCACGGGTAGTGGCCATTCTGATGGTAAAATTCTTCCTCATGAGTCTTGACAGTTAGAGCCATAGGGACCCCTAAACTGCAAGCACTTTTTTGCATTGGAATTACATTATATGGCCAGTTTAGATGCAAATAGCGTCAAGCAGAGTTCTTCCAAGTCTTCAAGCTTCACATATGGTAATATGGCTGCTGGTTTCTTCAAGAAGCAAAAATTAATAATTAAAAATAAAACACGATTATGTTGAAAAAAATTGTAAAATGCGGTATTGCGATAAAAATTTCTCATAATGTAAAAATTTGCATAGTTCTGTCCTTTCTTTAACCTCAGCAATCTCAGGTGGTGTCACACAAAACACGAGACATCTTCTTATATTCCAGGTTCTGAGGTGCGAAATTTCATGCCCAACATCGGAACAGACAAAACTGCTTGGTGGTGTCTGAAATATTAATCTGGGGTTTCTTTGGTCTAATGAACATTTTATATAAGGAACACATAAAAGAGTCTCTAATTTCGGTCCTTAAGGTCTATGTAGGTTGAGGTTCTTCAGGACAAAGTCACGGGATCTGAGATCAACACAAGGAGGTCACAGTGACCAGATCATCATCTTGGAGGCATCTTCTTTTCACAGTAAGAAGCATGGACTCTTCTTTTTTACTGGATTTGGGTTGAGAACGGCTCTCACCGACTCTGAGAAAACTTCTTTGATGCCTTCTTGGTTCAGCGCTGAGCACTCCATGTACTTCACTGCGTGAATTTGCTTGGACAAGCTGACCCCTTGTTGGTAGGTGATTGGTTGTTGGTTCTGCTCTTTCAGCTTTTTGATGACATCTGGGTTGGTTCTTAGATCCTTTTTGGTACCCACCAGGAGGATGGGAACGTTAGGACAATGGTGGCCCACTTCTGGATACCACTTGTGCTTTACATTCTCGTAAGATGGTGGACTGGCAATGGAGAAGCAGATGATGAAGACATTGGTCTGGGGGTAAGACAATGTCCTTAGTCGGTCATACTCTTCTTGGCCAGCTGTGTCCCACAAGTTCAGGCTCAGGGTTTTTCCATCCACTGTACTCTGGGCACTGTAGTTGTCAAACACTGTGGGGATGTACTCCTTGGGGAAAGCGTTGGTTGTGTAACAGATGAGAAGACAAGTTTTCCCTACAGCTCCATCCCCGACTACCACACACTTAATGCTCTGCATGGTTTCTGTTGTGTCCAATCTCAACAACCTGAAAAAGAAATAAAAGAACAAAGTCAGGTGTATGAAACTACAACACCGAACAAATCTGTCAAGGAAAGGTCTACCCAAAAACCAATATTTCATTTAGGCACTGGTTGGATAACAAACTGGCTTCCCTCTAACGATCAGATACATTAGCAACATGATCTCCCCAAAATACTTCAGAGTCTTACTCCTCTAGATGAAGTCAGATTCATTTGAATAAAGGAGAACCCCCACGTCTTTAAAAAGAACAGAAGACTTTACCACAATGGCTACAGTTTGTAGCTGGTAAATCAGAGTTTGTAGAAGATTTTACCACCCTCCATCCATCAGATTGGATGTACAGACTCTGGAACATGCATTCTGATACAACTTATGTTCATATAGTAGACTTATACCGTACAATAGCTAATAAGACTAGATTAAGACTAGAATACAATTTGGCAACAAAGCTCTCAGTAGGAAAAAAAATTATCAGCACTTCCATTGATACACATTTTCCACAGCATTGACTTAGATGGATTTACAGATTCCTCAAGGACATGGAGATGGAAATGCTGGGGGTTGTCATTTACAGGCTGCTACTACAGAGAAGTGGGGGAATGGCTGTAACCAAGTTTGGAAGATGGAAGAGCCCCGTATGCCTTGTCCTCATGGCCGAGCCAGTCATAGCAGTAGTAACTGGTCATATGTGTCACATGTGGGACAGCAATCCATTTCCACAGAGTACTGAGCATTCTAGATGCTTCTTATTACCATTCTGATCATTTGCTGTTAGGAGTTGACCATCTCTAACGCGAGGGTGATAGAAATTGGCCAGCATCAAGAACAGGGACAGCCTCAATCAACTGCTGGCCAAAAAGCAGCTGGTCAAAGTGGGTCTAATACTGCCTGATGCGCATGTGTCACTGCCAAATCTACCAGGAGAAAACCTTTGTTCTTACAGATTGGGGGGTTTAGATTGGGGTGATTTCATTTGGGGGGGGGGGCAGATTGAGGAGATGCTGT
>BLSH010215040.1:1433622-1450879 GCA_018402905.1 Glandirana rugosa | reverse complement strand
AGAATATATATATAAGTTGTATTATAAATTACATGTCCTTGTGTCTAATTGTCCTTTTACTGCAGTTATGGTGATTTCCAGGCCTACTGCCGCTCAAAGAAGAACAAAACCTATATCTGCAAACCTGACAGTGGTTGTCAAGGCAGGGGCATTTTTCTCTCTAAAAACTTGAAGGAGATCAAACATGGAGAGCACATGATCTGTCAGCAGTATGTCTCCAAGGTAACAGAGATTACCAGTTGCCAAATTCTTTAAAGCCTAATTTAGGTGTCCATGTTGTTTTGCGGTGTGTCTAAGTTTAGCCAAAACTAAAAACAGAAAAATCACACAAGGGGCATAATTTATAGTTAGTGCCTTGTGTTGATTCCTCTGCTTTCAGTAGTAATCGTCATCTGTCCTACAAATGATGTCATACATTCTAGGAGTTTTCAGGAGGGATTTTCTCAGCTCACACCCTCCTGCCTGTGTTGCATCAGAATCAGCGACCCGTCAGATTTAGGGTTGCCACATCATCCCTTTAATCCAGGACACATATGAATTACACAGGCTGTGAGGCTAATTTAATGCAGATAAGGCACCAAGTGAGTTTAATTACCACCTTAATCAGCCACAGAACCTGTGTAATTCATATGTGTCCTGGATTAAAGGGATGATGTGGCAACCCTGGTCAGATTAGGTAACGGAAATGATGTTCCGTCAGCTGCCCATGCATTCCACCACTACCAGGTTTGCTCATTTGACAGAACACCTGCAGCCAGAGGAAGGCAGCAGCGGACATCTTACTACATCCAGCTACGTCTTGAATTTCAGAGTAAAGTTAGCAATAAAGTAAGCATATATAAATAAATATACAATATTTATATATGTGATGCTGTTTGGATGTTACATTTTGAAAGAACCTGGAGGCCATATTGGTACACCCCACACTGCTCAGTGCTAGACCTTTAGGCTTTGAAAATGAAACATCCAAACAGCATCACAGATATCAACAAATTATATTTATTCATATACCCTCGCTTTATTACTAAAATTACTCTGAAATTCAAAATGTAGCTGGGTGTAGTAAGATGTCCGTTGCCCAGGGCTGGTGCAAGGAATTTTGTCACCCTAGGCGGAACCTCATTTTGCCACCCCTTGGCTCCACCCCCTTTATCCTGCCCATGTATACGGTGGAGGTGGCGGGGGTGCAGTGTTTTGCAGCACCTCTCCACCTTTTTCTTCAGCCTTGGTCCCCATCTGCGCCTCTGGACCCGGCCTGAAGATGAATAGTGGCAATATAGCACCCCTTTACATTACAGTGCCTGCTTTACATGACAGTCCTCTTTGCATCCAAGTACCCCAATTTAAATATCAGCTCCATTACCTCAATGCCCTCTTTGCCCCTTCACATGACAGCCCCACCCCTTGTAACACAGACCCTCTCCTAGTAACACAGTCCCCTCCCCTGTAACACAGCCCCGCTCCCCTGTAACACAGCCTCCCTCCCCTGTAACACAGCCCCCCTCCTTGTAATACAGGCACCTTTATGTGAATGCCTCCTCCCTTACCTTACACAGCAGGTAGAAGACAGAGGATGTGGCATCTCCGAGCAGAAGGCAGGAACTGTCCAACTTTCCATGTAACATACAGAAAATTGGTTGCTAGGACCGCCCCTTCCAACAAATCACAGGCAATTTAACTTGAAAAGTTGGGACAGCTCCTGCCTTCTGCTCGGACATTCTGTCTTCATTGCCAGGATGCACCATGCAGAGTGCCCTCCACATGGGGGTGGGGGGCGGCTATGGTGCTGTGCAGTGACTGTAATGACACAACATACCAGGATGCACAGCATCCTCCGGGGAGGGGGGTGCACCCGCAGTTCTCCACTGACAAGCTTGAGGCAGAGTGGCCTGGGGGGGTTTGGGTGCTGCCAGCCACGGCTCTCCACTGACATGATAGAAGCAGAGCAGCCTCGGGGGGGGGGGGGGCAATGCCAGTCGCGACTCTCCTATGATTACGTGAATGATCGATGCATGCATGCCAGTGTCGGATCAACAGCGGCCGGGCACCCTAGGCCGCCTAGTCCACCTAGTGGTAGAGCCGGCCCTGCCTGAACAGCCTGACTGATGACAGCACCTTGAGCACTTGTGCAATTGAGCCTTGACTTCTGGGAACATTACATTTTAGACACTATACAGATTTAGAATATCAAAGATTTAGAAGAAATCAGGAGGGTGCTGAACTTCAGGCAATCAGTTAAATAACTAGCTAGAATGCATACAGTATATATTGACAAATTAATGCAATCACTGCGCTACAGATTCACCCCTAAACTCTTGTTAACTACCCCTGCAACTCTTCCCACTATCTGATGCTAAACACACTTAGATATTAAAACCAAAATTACAGCAATGGGTGAGTGCTAGATATCAATACATATCCTTACACACCTTCAAATAAAAGTGATGTCCAATGAAACAGTTTCTGAGACGGTGGAACACATGCTGTTTCGCCATATTGCCTTAGTAGTGATCAGCGGCTCCCACGGAGCTTACACTGCTGGATTCTGCTGAGTGCCAGCACTGCTGCATGTGAGTGGAACTTTTTTTTATCTTTTTTTAAATGTTATTACAATAAATGTGTTGCACGATTATCTTGTGTTTGGTTTTCCGTTTCTGAGCTGCAAAAACAGAGGAGGGGACTATAACGAAGCTGGCTATACCGATAGGTCCACCTAAACCCTGGGTCTAAGGATCTGGTGAGTTAGTTACAGCCCACGAGTGATGCAAGTATAGGGCGCAAATATCACGAATGGGTTGGTGGGGAGCAATTGAAAAGCACTACATGGAAAGCACTTTTTTCTGCATGAACTGTGTGGAGCACGTTTATTAGAAATTTAAGCACATCATTTAAGGTCCCTTTTGTATGAATTGCTGCCTTAAGGACACATACGGACATTTATTTACACTAATATTAGTGTTAGTTTATTAGTAATCTAATACAGTATATACTGTATACCTACCAAAGGATTTGTAATTTTTACAGCCAGTCCTGAGACTTACACAGCTCTGGCAGCGAGCAGTCAAGCTGGTGACCAGACATTTCACTACCAAAGTTATACAATGCAGCTAGGTTAGTTCCCTTCACCCCAGCCTATGACTGAAGGCCATTTTAACACACATTGTGCAGGCATTGGTCACTGTTGTCTCTATCAGGAAAACCACCCTGAGAAATGCCATACAGCTATTGCTGGACTACATGTATGTAAAATGGAAGAGGCTGCTGCTGGAAATCAGCAACACTGAGTTGTAATATATGAAAAAAAAAATAAACTGTTCATCACAGTACTGAATTGTAATAAAGGATAAAAAAGTTTTTTGTTTGTTTTGAATTTGTAACCATTTCACAGGCACGCTATAGCTGAAAGATGGCTACAGTGCGGGCCTAAATTGCCGGAAGGGTGTCCATGTACATCCTCCCGTGCTCGTGCTCCCCCGCTTTGTGATCACCAGGGGACTCGGCTGATCACAGAAAGGAGTAAATGGCTGATCCTGGCCTTTTACCTTATGATCAGCTGTCAGCCAATGACAGCTGATCACATAATGTAAACAAGCCTGAAATTGGCTTTTTTTTCCTCACGCTGAGAAAAAATAAAGCCGATTGCTGGCTTTTGTAAGAGGGACATCGGTCCCATACACAGACAGCCACTGCTGCTAAGCAGTGCCCAGCAGTGCCACCTACCAGTGCCCACCAGTGCCACCTACCAGTGCCCACCAGTACTGCTAATGAATGCCCACCAGTGCCACCTATCAGTGCCCATCAGTGCTGCTAATCAGTGCCCATCAGTGCCACCTATCAGTGCTGCCTGTCTGTGCCTATCAGTACCCATCAGTGACACCTATTAGTGCCCAACTGCCCATTAGTGCCACCTCTCAAATCCCTTTAGTGTCGCATATCAGTGCCCATCAGTGCCATCTATCAGTGCCCATCAGTGCCACCTATCAGTGCAGCCTCATCAGTGCCTCCTGATCAGTGCCCATCAGTGTGGTCTCATCAGTGCCCATCAGTGCCTATCAGTGCAACCTATCAGTGCCCATCAGTACAGCCTATCAGTGCCCATTAGTACAGCCTCATCAGCACACATCAATGAAGGAGAAAAATTACCTGTTTGCAAAATTTTATAACAGACTATTAAAACTGTTTTTTTTTCTTTCCAAAATTGTCGGTCTTTTTGGTTTAGCAAAAAATAAAAACAAAAGTGGTGATTATATACCACCAAAAGAAAGCTCTATTTGTGTGGGAAAAAAAAGATAAAAATTTCATATGAGTACAGTGTAGCACGCAATTGTCATTCAAAGAGTGACAGCGCTGAAATCTGAAAATTGGCCTGGGCAGGAAGGGGGTATAAGTGGCCAGTAAGAAAGTGGTTAAGGCAGTTTTTTGTTATGCACTGTGCTCTAGCGAACTAAATGTCATCAAACGTAAAACATATTTCTGATTGCAGTTGCTGCATGTTTACTTATACAGTTATATTTTAGGAGCATGTTGCACTGCAAATTGTTAAGCAGCATATTCTGTTTGGGGACGGACCCCCACAAACATGCCTGTCTATGTGGGAGAACTATTCCACTGATAGGTGCTCCAGTCAATATAGCTGATAAGAGACACAGCTGTGGATACGTTTTGCTGCTACATGCAATGATATCACAGCAACAATATACAGTATCTGTGGGCACATCACCACTTGGGGTCTGGATTCTACTTCTGCTTTTCCCCAGTAAAACAAAAGAGTCACTTTTACACTCTGGGTCATGAAAAAATGGTGCATTGCGATTAGCTGCTACACTCAGCCACTGCAATCTATTAGCTCAACATATTCCACTGTGCCTGTCAGCTATAATCTCCATAACACTGCCTGCCAAGAATTCTGCAGGAGAGGTGTGTATCAGCTTCCCTATGTGAGACGCCACATACTACACAGCACAAGAGGTTTCACCTTATGTTTTCGGTTATCTTCCATCATTTAACTGGATACACATTGAACTCAAAATTGTATCTGTTTCTAATGACGCCTTTACATTTCATGCACCATCTCAACCATTCTACACGGTACACTTGGACAGACAGTGCTGCAAAGTAACCAGTGAAATCGAAATGCTCTTATCAGAAGATAAAAGAAAAATACTACAGTGACATCTTCTCAAATCATAATACCATGTTTAATCCACATGAAACAGGCTTATGGAATGCTCTTCGCCACTTAAAAATATAACAAATAAGCCTTTATACCTTGTCTTTTGACAATAAAGAATTTATTCCTTCAGTCTGCTTATCTGTCACAGACCACCCCAATGATACAAATCTCAGCATAATCTTCTTAAACGCATGGCACAAAATGAGTTCTCAGTAAGCAGTAGGAATTGTCTGCCCAAAGAATACCAGGAGACATTTTTGTTTTTGAAAGTGTTACTAAACCCACAACAGTAAAATCAGTCTGTATATGCAGTATAGCATGCTTTTTATACTCACCGTGGAACTTAAGGGGTTAATCCTCTGCATTGTGTAACAAGGCTCTTTGATCTTGTATGGCCAGATACTTCCTTCTTGCACTGTCTGTGTGTAAGGCCATACTACACGCAGGCAGGGTTGTAAGTTTGCACATGCTCTCTTTGGTCTCTTATGCTGTGTTGGAGATTTCCTGTTTCAGTTGAGTTTTTCAGGTCACATGGTATTTACATCACACATGTGGGCGTGTATACAGCATCAAAATGACAGCCCAGTCCCTCCCTCCTCTTCCATGCCAAGTAACTAAAAAAGAACACAGTGGATGGGATATCACATGTTGATTCATGGAAGAGCCGCCTCCCATAAAAGCACATGGACACAGACTGCAATGGATTTGTAGAGGCAGTGATTGTTTATTTGTGAACTGAGCATGTCAGGGCATGAAGGGTAACTGATGCAAAGGAAGTTTCATCAGAGAAGATATATGACCACTAGGGAAGCCCTGGGTCCTTGCAGTTTATCACCTGAACACAATATACAAATGAAAAAAAAAGTATATAGCAGCAGTATTTTTGATATAAAAATAAGATTTAGAAGCTGTGTGAACTGTGAGGGGGGGGGGGGGGTTCTTTTTATATTGCTGGGTTTAGTAACACTTTAGTTAACATATCCACCAACAATAAAAATTGTTTGGACAAAGAAAACTACTACAAACGTTTTTTACTTTTAGCATTCCCCTCACTCCCTGTCCTGGTGACAACGTTGTCACTGCGGGATTGATTTACTAAAACTGGAAAGTGCAAAATCTGGTGCAGCTGTGCCTGGTAGCCAATCAGCTTCTAATTTCAGCTTTTTAAATGAAGCTTTGGCAATAAATCCTGGAAGCTGATTGGTTTCTATGAAGAGCTGCACCAGATTTTGCACTCTCCACTTTTAGTAAAGCAACTCCTGTAGCACTAAGAAAAGGTTAAAACTTCAGTTTAGACAGTGATAAAAGACTGGTTCACACGTTTGCAGTTTAGGTGTAGTGAGCTTTATCTGCATGGCATTGTACATATTCTACATACATTGTTGGTGTGTTTTAGGCTAGGTTCACACTGCTGCAATCCGATTTTGATTCGACTTTCAGTGCGATTATCCAATGCAACTTGGATGCTACTTTGAAGTGGTTTGCTTATTCAATGGGGCCAAAATCAAGCTGAAATTATACCAAAGTAGTACAGGAACCGTTTCCAAAATTGTGCCGTGTTGAGTTGCATTGATGTGAATGGGCACCACTGAAAACAATGTGATTTACTTTGTCATGGGATTCTGTGCAACTCAAGTTGCATATGAATTCCCACTAGCATGAACATGGCCTTACAGATATTACAACTGAACTCTATAAAATGTGCACTCTGATCAAAAATGCAGCAAGAAGGGTTTTTTTCCGCATCACACCTAAATTGCACTGATGTTATTAGGTTCCAAGGTAGGTTCTAACCCCTCTACTAATAGTAGCATTTTCTTTGCCATTGTGTTTCTATATGAGATATTTTGCCTAATTTTCTGTCTGGGACACAAACTTGTTACTGGTACAGGAAGTGAGGGAAAAATCTCCCAGACAGGGCCACAGGAAAAAAATGACAGCATTTGTAATCATTCCCTACTCTATCCAAAAATTATTTGGTTAGCAATACAATTTAAGGTATATCTATAGTCAAAAAAGCATTCTTTTAGTTTTGGTTAGCATTTCAAAGTTTAACTTCCTTTTCTTCTGTGTATTGTTGGGTAGATTTCTCATTATTAACTGTCCCAAAGACACAGCTGGAAGTAAGACGGATTGAAATACAGTTGGAGCATACGGGCATTTCACTTTACATACTAACACAGTTTGTAAGGTTGAAGAAAGACACTGGTCCATCTAGTTCAATGTGTGTGTGTTGCAAAAAAAAAAGTGTCAAAAGTGTCCGATCTGTCCGCCGCAATATCGCAGTCCTGATAAAAATCGCTGCCATTACTAGAAAAAAAATAATAAAAGTGCATGTGTCTGGGTCGGTGCGTGTATATCTATGACCATCTAAAGGTTTTTGTAAATCAACACTTCCCGCTAAAACCACCAATTGTGTAAGGGAGTTCCACATCCTCACAGCTGGGTCGGTGCGTCTATATATCTATGCCCATCTAAAGGTTTTTGTAAATCAGCACTTCCCACTAAAACCACCAATTGTGTAATGGAGTTCCACATCCATACAGCTTTAACTATAAAAGAACTCTTTACACGATTTAATGTTAAACCGTTTCTTGTCCAGCTTCTTTGAATGTCCATGTGTCTTGTTAAGCGGGCTGAGACTGAATCATTTTCTCCATACTAGACTCACTCATGATCGCTGTATAGATGTCATTGGTCCCAAAAAAGTGTCAAAAGTGTCCGATCTTTCCACCGCAATATCGCAGTCCCGATAAATATCGCAGATCGCTGCCATTACTAGAAAAAAAATAGTAAAAGTGCTTGTGTCTGGGTCGGTGCGTGTATATCTATGCCCATCTAAAGGATTTTTTGTAAATCAACACTTCCCGCTAAAACCACCAATTGTGTAAGGGAGTTCCACATCCTTACAGCTTTAACAAAATAAGAACTCCTTACACGATTTAATGTTAAACTGCTTCAACTTCTTTGAATGTCCATGTGTCTAGTTAAGCGGGCTGAGACTGAATCATTTTCTCCATACTAGACTCACCATTTAGATATTTGTAAATTGTGATCATATTTCCTATTAAAGTGGAACTAAACCATTCTTTCCTTTTCAGCCAAGGAAGCTGCCATATTGGCCTCTGTTTGATCTGTAACTGCCATGATGCTGCACATGTGATCAGTTATGACACCAGCCATTTGATGGCTCGACAGTTTAGTTGAGATCACAAGCAAATATGACAGCATTCCCGGCATGTAACTGTTTTTTGAAACCATTGAATCAGTGGGTTTAGCTCCTCTTTAAGTGTCTTTTCTGCAGGAAGAATACGTTTAATGTTTGTAATTGTTCTTCATAACTGAGGTCTTCCAGTTCCCTTAATAGCTGTGTTGCCCTTCTCTGGACTCTCTGTAGTTTCAGCACATCCTTCCCGAGGACTGGTGACCAGAACTGGATTGCATACTCAAGTTCCGGCTGGACCAAAGTTTTGTAAAGTTGTAGAATTATAGTTTTATCTCTGGAGTTATGTATACCCTTTTTAATGCATGCTAAGATTCTGCTTGCATGCTATTGCTGAGTCTATGATCTACTAGGGACCCCCAGGTCCTTTTCCATTCTCGATTCTCCCAGAGGATCTTCTCCTAGCGAGTAACTTACATCCATATTTTTAGCCCCCAAGTGCATTACTTTACATTTGTCAATATTAAACCTAATTTGCCATGCAGTTGCCCACCCCTCTATTTTATTGAGGTCTTCCTGTAAAATTGCTATATCTTGCTAGGTTATTGCCCTGCTTAACTTGGTGTCATCAGCAAACATTGAGATTGAACTATTTATACCCACCATATAGATCATTTATGAACAGGTTTAACAGAATTGGTCCCAGGACAGAGCCCTGGGACACCCCGCTCACAACTTCAGACCTCAATATACGCTATTTAACACCACTCTCTGGAAGCACTCCTGTAACCAGTTTTCTAGCCAGTTATATACACTGTCATCAATGCCAACTGACCTTTATTTGTAAATTAAGCATTTATGGGGTGGTGTATTAAATGCTTTGCCGAAATCTAGTTATATCACATCCACATGCCTTCCGTTATCTAGATTACAGCTCACTTTCTCACAGAATGTTAAGAGGTTGATTTGACACAAACAGTCCTTCATAAATCATTGCTGTAATGATACAATTTTCATCAACAAATTCCTGAATATCTAATTGCCAATCACCTTATAGCAACTTCACTGCTACAGGATGGCCACTCTGTGCAGAATCACGTATATATATATATACGTGATTCTGCACTTCAGGGTAGGGGGCGCGCATGTGCCACCAGTGCGCCGCTTCTGCTGTGATTAGTCACATCAGAAGCCGATTAGCGGGTGTTGTCAGTGGGGAGGTGCTGGATTTTGTTTCCCTACAAAGCAGGGTAAAAAATGTAGCACATCCCTTAGTGAAAGCAGCACATAGTACACACAATAACACTGGTTAGGCGTACATTTAACCCTTTGATTGCCCTGGATGATTAACCCCTTCCCAGCAAGTGTAATTAGTACAGTGACAGTGAATATTTTTAACACTGATCACGGTATTAGTGTCACTGGTTCCAACAAAGTATCAAAAGTGTCCATTAGTGTCAGATTCTCTGCCACAATATCCCAGTCCCACTATAAGTCGCATAGTTTCTAGGTATGTATCTCAGCCCTCTTTTTGAATATTGTTACCACACTAGCTTTTCATAAAGCTGATACCATTCCGGCCAGTAGGTTGTCTTTAAAGATTAAGAATACCAGTCTAGCATTAACCCAGTTATTCTTTGAGGACTCTGGGGTATAAGTCATCTGGTCCTGGTAAATTATTCATATTAAGTTTTTAAAGTCTTTTTTAAATGCTTGTTGAGCAGCCACCGCACTTGTACTGCGGCAGGTCGGCTCTCCCGCGCAAATCGGCGTCATTGTACGTCGGCTGTGCATACGTGATTTTCGGACAAGCACGCACACCCGCTGTGCTCTCTGTGAGCGTACCCGCAGGCCGGACGGACTCAATGTCTGCCGGCGACCCGCGATCACCTGTTACAGAGGCAGAACGGGGATCCGCCGATGTAAACATGATGGATCCCCATTCCGTCAAGGGACATGACACAGATCTACTGTTCCCAGTGATCAGGAACTGTTAGATCTGTCATGCCCTGGCCTGCCCAGCCCCCTCACAGTTAGAACACAGAGAGGGAACACACTTAACCCCTGATCAATATGGATATATTGTGCCAGAAATGTATTAAACCGGTTTGCATATGTTTTGGTTTGGTTTGGGTATCAAACATATGTTAACCCTGTTAGAGTCTGCATAGCCATGAAAAACTTGAGAAGGTGGGGTGCTAACTGATTTCATACATTTTTTATTGTGAATATAAGTTTAGCACACTGTGTACTTTGGTGAATATACAGTTACCCAACAAATTTTGTTATTATAAATACTTACATATTTATATATGTTACAGAGTTTTGTGTAAACAACAGACAGATGTTGGCCCCCTGAGGAAGACTTCATGAGTTGAAACATGTCTGGCTTCTCTCTACTTGCATCTGTTATATGAGAAGAAGAAGGCCTTCAAAATATACAAGGCTAAGGGGTCATCATCAGCATTCCAACTTTACAAAGAATGCAATAAGAAATGTAAGGGTGCAATCAGGGCAGCTAAGATAGAACACGAAAAGCACATAACGGAGGAGAGTAAGAAAAACCCCAACTAATTCTTTAAGTATATAAATAGTAAGAGAGGGGGGTCAGATCATATTGATCATAAAGAATGATGACGGGAATCTGGTTAACAAAGGATGGAGAGATGGCAAATGTTTTGAATATATTCTTCTCCTCAGTCTTCACAAGGGAAACAGGGGGCTTCAGTAACCAACACTGTAATGTTTATCCTCATGACACATCACAAGAGGCACCGTCATGGCAAACAGAGGATAGAATCAGAAATAGACTTGAAAAACGTAACATTAATAAGTCACCAGGAACTCAGTCAAGTAATTACCAGACCATTGTTCCTAATTTTTATGAGCAGTCTACTGACTGGTATGATACCAGCTGATTGGAGAAAAGCCAGTGTAGTACCAATATTTAAAAAAGGACCAAGATATATCCCTGGAAACTACAGACCAGTTAACCCAACGTCAATAGTATGCAAGCTTTTGGAGGGGATGATAAGGGATTATATACAAGATTTTAGTAATAAACACAGTATCATTAGCGGTAATCAGCATGAATTCATGAAGAATCGTTCTTGCCAAACCAATACATACGATACAGCTCCCCATAAACGTTTACTGTACAAACTAAGGTCTATCAGCATGGACCAAAGGATGAGTTCATGGATTGAAAACTGGCTGCAGGGGCAAGTTCAGAGAGTGGTGATAAATGGGGAGTACTCCAAATGGTCCAGTTTGGAGAGTGGGGTTCCCCAGGGTTCTGTCCTGGGACCAATCCTATTAAATTTATTCATAAACGATCTGAAGAATGAGATAAACAGCCCAATCTCGGTATTTGCGGACGATACTATGCTATGCAAGGCAATAATTTCTCCACAGGATGTGGAAACATAGCAAGAAGATCTGAACAAATTAATGGGGTGGGCAACTGCATGGAAAATGAGGTTTAATGCAGAAAAATGGAAAATAATGCATTTGGGTGCAAAAAATATGAATGCACACTACTCACTAGGGGGAGAGCCTCTGGAGGAATGAAGGATGGAAAAGGACCTAGGGGTCTTAGTAGTAGACAGGCTCAGCAATGGCATGCAATTAAAAAGGTGATTAACTCCAGAGATAAAACGATAATTCTCCCACTCTACAAGACTCTGATCTGGCTGCATCTTGAGTATGCCATCCAATTCTGGTCACCATTCCTCAGGAGGGATGTGCTTAAACTGGAGAGGGTCCAGAGAAGGGCAACAAAGCTGATTAAGGGACTGGAGACCTTAGTTATGAGGAAAGATTACAAGCACTGAACTTATTCTCTCTGGAGAAGAAACGCCTGAGAGGGGATATGATTTCAATGTACAAATACCGTACTGGTGACCCCACAATATGGAAAAAATGTTTCCGTGCAAGGGAATATAAAAAAGACATGCGGCCATTCAGTAAAATTAGAAGAAAGGCAGTTTAACCTTAAACTGAGTTGAGGGTTCTTTATGGTAAGAGCAGTGAGGATGTGGAATTCTCTTCTACAAGCAGTGGTTTCAGCAGGGAGCATGGATAGTTTTAAAAAACTATTAGATAGGCTCCTAAACTACCACAACATACAGGGGTATACAATGTAATATTGACATAAAAGCGCACTCACAGGTTGGACTTGATGGACTTGTGTCTTTTTTCAACCTCATCAACTATATAACTATGTAATTATTTTCATTTGTGTCTCTGGTCGCAGTGTTGCACCAGTTATAGTGCTAGTCACTACTTTAATATGTACTAATTTTATGGTGGAATCATATTATCCCCATTTATCCAGGGGCTTATTTTAATATTGTCTTAATAAAATGCTGTGGTTTTAACTCTATAATCTATTCTGTGTTACATATTGTGTATATTTGTTTTTACCTTTATATTTGTTTGGTATCTGAAAGTCCCAATTCCCCCTCCTTCTTCCCCTTTGTGGGTTCCTGTCTAATGCCAGTGGGATTTGATACCACTGTATTTTTGGTAGATGAACAACTCTTTGTAAATGTTATCAATTTAATTTGTGTACAGTGTTGCATGACCGAGCAATTGCCAGTAAAGCACAGTGCTGAATAGCAAAAAATGGCCTGGTCATTAAGGGGGTAAAATCTTCAAGTGGTTAATTATGATGTATAAATGTATTATTTGATTAACCATGCGTGATTAAAGTTTCCAAAAAAAGTTTACTTTTTTTCGTCCTTACGCACAAAAAAATCCATACTGTCCTTCCATTGTGGATTGTTTCTATTTGGTAAAACAGTCTTGTTTATTATACCCCTCCCTTTCCTTAGTAAAAACCATGGAGGAGAATGTATTAACCACAATTGCTTTCTCCTTGTCACTCTCAACCAACTTCCCCAATTATCGATTATAGATGTATATTATTATTATACAGGCTTTATATAGCGCCAACAGTTTGCGCAGCGCTTTACAACATGGAGACTTCTTTTTTCTGATCTCTGCTATAAATAGGAACACATAAATCCATAGTCAGACAACAAGGTTAATGTAAAAAAAAAAAATATAAAAAAATAAAAAAATTAAAAAAAAGGGGCAGACTCGATGGACTACTCAGTCTTTTTCTGCCGTCACTTTTCTATGTTTCTAAGCCTCGAGAAAGCCTAGTGGGAAATATTAACAATGTTTGATATTGTATTCAGTTTTTTTTATGTGAAATATAAGTTATGAAAATTTATGTAAAATATAAGTATACTTATTATATTTCTGCATTGTATCCATAAATATTTAGATTACCGTACCATTTGCTAAACACAGTGGACCATAGGGTGTATTGGTACCACTAATTGCTGATGTACTATTTTTATGCCTTTTCTAATATTAATCTACAATTCCAACTAGTGAATCTGAAAACACAGTTTAGTTGTACACATGAATTGTAAATAGTGCTTACATTTACTGTATTGTGATGGAAGAAAAGTTCTCAGTATTAATACCAGTTAGCAGTATTATTAACAGTTAAGTTCTGCTTTAACTGAAAAAGTATAGCTTGCTTTGCTTTGCATTGAGCAGCACATTTACATAAATGGCATGGTCCTACTTGGATTTAATCAATTCAATCATTTATAGTTATAATGGCCATCATTAAGCGTGGGCTAGACATTTTTACAGTGACTAATTTACTTGTTATTTTGCTGCTTCCAAGGTGCCTCGGGTCTACTGCATATTAGTTAGCAAGTCATAGTAGACTGATCCTATATGTGGGTTAAAACATCTCCATAGTATCTTCTACTAATTGGAACTATGTATATGGATCTTCAGGAAACATATAATTCAATTATAAATTAATTTACTGATATTGCGACTACTACCACGTTTTAGCTTAAAGTGATTCTAAAGGTTGTATTTTTTTTTTTTTTTTCAAATTACCAACATGTTATACTTACCTGCTCTATGCAATGGTTTTACCCAGAGCAGCCTCTATCATCTCCTTTTTGGGTCCCCAGCCTGTGGTCCTGGCTCTTCGCCCCTGCCCCTGCCGAGTGCCCACAATAGCAAGCCTCTTAAGCCGCGCTCCTGTGAATGGACATTGTTCATTCACACAAAGAGCGTGGCTTGGCCCCCCCCCCCCACTTTCTTCTTGGCTCACTGGCTGTGATTGACAGCAGCAGGAGCCAATGCACATTGCTGAATTCAGATGGGGTTCAGGTAAGTATAAGGGGAGTCTGGAGGGAAAGGCTGCACCGAATGCATTAGGTTAAAAAATCTTCTGCCTTTGGAACCACTTTAAGACCCCTTTCACACCAAAACGTTTTTCGGGTGCTTTTGAGCTAAAAATAGCGATAGAAAAGCGCCTACAAAACTTCCCCAATACACCCCAGTGTGAAAGCACGAGTGCTTTTACACTGGGGCGGTGCGCTTGCGGGACGGTAAAAAAAGTCCTGCAAGCCGCATCTTTGCAGCGGTGTATTCACCGCTCCTATACCGCCCCTGCCCATTGAAAACAATGGGGCAGCGCTCCCGAATTGCTGAACACCGCTTTGGGAGCGCCGCTAACTGGCACGTTTAACCCCCGTTTAACCCCTTGTGGGGGATTGAAAGTGCACCGCTGCCGCCTGAATAGCAGCGCTTTAGTGCTGCAATAACGAGCGGTAAAGCAGCGCAAATTAGTTTAACCACTAACACTCAGGCAGCCCTGGTGTTAAAGGGGTCTAACTGATGTAACCAACGTAATCATAAAGGACCTTTGGCTGAAATATTCCCTGACCTCTGTGGTGCTAAACATTATATATTGCTGTTTCCAGACAAAGAGTACTTTAAGACAGGCCCATAATCCTATTTTAAAGGAGAAGTATGACTTTCAACAAAAACAAAAATAATAATAAAATATATATATATATATGTATATACACAGTGCCTTGAAAAAGTATTCATACTCCTGGAAATTTTCCACATTTTGTCATGTTACAACCAAAAACGTAAATGTATTCTTATGTGATAGAGTAGTAGAAGGAAAATTATACATGGTTTTCAATTTTTTTTACAAATAAGTATGTAAAAAGTGTGGTGTGCTTTTGTATTCAGCCCCCCTGAGTCAATACTTTGTAGAACCAACTTTCGCTGCAATTACAGCAGCAAGTCTTTTTGGGGATGTCTCTACCAGCTTTGCACATTAAGAGAGTCAAATTTTTGCCCATTCTTCTTTGCAAAATAGCTCAAGCTCTGTCAGATTGGATGGAGAACGTCTGAACAGCAATTTTCAAGTCTTGCCACAGATTCTCAATTGGATTTAGGTCTGGATTTTGACTGGGCCATTCTAACACATGAATATGCTTTGATCTAAACCATTCCATTGTAGCTCTGGCTGTATGTTTAGAGTCGTGGTCCTGCTGGAAGGTAATCCTCCGCCCCAGACTCAAGTCTTTTGCAGACTTTAACAGGTTTTCTTTATTGCTCCTGTATTTGGCTCCATCCTTCTTCCCATCAACTCTGACTAGCTTCCCTGTCCCTGCTGAAGAAAAGCATCCCCACAATATGATTCTGCCACCACCATGTTTCACAGTGGGGATGGTATGTTCAGTGTGATGTGCAGTGTTAGTTTTCCACCATACATAACGTTTTGCTTTCAGGCCCAAAAGTTCAGTTTTGGTGTCATCTGACCAAAGCATCTTCTTCCACATGTTTGCTGTGTCCCCCACATGGCTTCTCACACACTGCAAATGGAATTTATTATGGCTTTCTTTCAACAATGGGTTCCTTCTTGCCACTCTTCCATAAAGGCCAGATTTGTGGAGTGCACGACTAATAGTTGTCCTGTGGACAGATTCTCCCCCCTGAGCTGTGGATCTCTGCAGCTCCTCCAGAGTTACCATGGGCCTTTTCGCTGTTTTGCTCTCCTTACCTGGCCTGTCAGTTTACGTGGATGGCCATGTCTTGGTAGGTTTGTAGCTGTGCCATACTCTTTTCATTTTCGGATGATGGATTGAACAATGCTCTGTGAGATGTTCAAAGCTTGGGATATTTTTTTATAAACTAACCCTGCTTTAAACTTCACAGCTTTATCCCTGACCTGTCTGGTGTATTCATTGGCCTTCATGATGCTGTTTGTTCACTAAGGTTCTCTAACAAACCTCTGAGGGCTTCACAGAACAGCTGTATTTATACTGAGATTAAATTACACACAGGTGGACTCTATTTACTAATTAGGTGACTTCTGAAGGCAATTGGTTTCACTCAATTTTAGTTAGGGGCATCGGAGTAAAGGGGGCTGAATACAAATGCACGCCACACTTTTCAGATATTTATTTGTAAAAAATTTGAAAACCATTTATCATTCTCCTTCCACTTCACAATTATGTGCCACTTTGTGTTGGTTTATCACATAAAATCCCAATAAAATACATTTACGCTTTTTGGTTGTAGCATGACAAAATATGGAAAATGTCAAGGGGTATACATACTTTTTCAAGGCACTGTATGTATATATATATATATATATATACAGTATATACAGTGGATATAAAAAGTCTACACACCCCTGTTAAAATGTCAGGTTTCTGTGATGTAAAAAAACGAGACAAGATAAATCATTTCAGAACTTTTTCCACCTTTAACCCCTTGTTTACTGGGCACTTAAACCCCCCTCCAATTTTCAGTTTTCAGTGCTGTCACTCTTTGAATGACAATTGCGTGGTTGTGCGACATTGTACCCAAACAAAATTGACGTCCTTTTTTTCCCACAAATAGAGCTTTCTTTTGGTAGTATTTGAGCGCCTCTGTGGTTTTTATTTTTTGCGCTATAAACAAAAAAGAGGGACAATTTTAAAAAAAAGAACAATATTTTTTACAATTTGCTATAATACATGTCCAAAAAAAAATGTATTCATCAGTTTAGGCCAAAATATATTCTTCTACATATT
>BLSH010215040.1:1398759-1412388 GCA_018402905.1 Glandirana rugosa | reverse complement strand
TTAGTATGACATAGTCCTTACAGCACTGAGTTGTTGAGAATGAGGAGGGCCCACACAAAGTTACCTTTTTCTTTTACATATGGCTTACTGCTAAAAACAAAGTTTTTTAGCAGAAAGGATTTTTTTTTTTCAAATTATAACATATTTCTGGTTGACATAAAATAGCATATATCATACTGTAGTTCCTTTCTTATTTTTTTACATTAATTAAATCTATTTAACCTATCTATTTTAATCATCTATTTAATCTATTTATCTTATTTATTTATGCATACATATTTTCTTAATGTAATAAAGGATACTCTTTACAGATAACAGACAACTCCCTTTATTAGCATGTCATACTGTATGCTCTGAAGGTAAGGCATAAAATGCATGATCCAAAGCAATTATGGTCTCTAGCTGCTCTCAGACAACCCGCAAGTCACTATGGCGACCCAGACAGCAGGGATGCACTGGCGTTCATTCATGTAATGCTAAAGTGTTTCTAGAAATAGGTCAGGCTGTCCACAGCCTACATCTTGTGAATCCTGTTCATTTCTAAATAGACAACAACATTTTGTAACTGTATGATTAGGCCATTAAAATATGTATAATTTAATTAGTTGTCCACAGGCTAGAGTGAAATTCACTATGTTGGGAATGAGCCTAAAGTGCGGACATAACAAATAGAATGGTCCGATTTCAAAAAGATCTATTAAGAAGTAAATATCTGTAACTGTTGTATTACAAAGATTTACTGTATAGTCTGTTAGCTAAATAGACATCTGGAAATGGTATTGTAATTAAGAAACCATTTAATATAAAGCTCTGCAAAATATAAAATCATCCAGTTATTATCCAGTTCACCTAGGACAGTGGTTCTCAACTCCGGTCCTCGGGACCCCCCAACAGGCCAGGTTTGCAGGATAACTGAAATACATCACAGGTGATATCATTTGCTGCTCAGTGATTGCAGTATTCTAGTCTGCATCTCCCCAAGTTAATACTTAAAATCTGGCCTGTTGGTGGGTCCCGAGGACCAGAGTTGAGAACCACTGACCTAGGAGATATGTCGCATACAGTAACTGATTAAGGGCCATTTTTGACTATAAGATAACCTATAAGATAACCAAACCTTGGTAGCAGAGGTTAGCTAGGTTGATGATACCCCTTGTTGTCTTTGGTTCCTACCTCATTTAAGAATATCTAAGCCTTTGAATACACTCACTTTTTCTAACAAAGGCTCCATGTACTCCAAAATAGATTACCACTGACCTTAAAAGGACCCAGCCTTTGTTCAGACTAGACTGCCTCCTGCTAAAAGTAATTCTCAGAAAACTATATGAAGGAGGTGGACATATAGACAATGACAGAGAGGTCAGGGATTTTGTCAGATACATTAGGAATAATGGCCCAGCCTAACCATATCCCTTCTGTTCTGTGTCAGGGGGATGTCAGGAGGGGACCTCATTTATAAAACATTAAATGTACACAAGGTACAATTATGATTTAAAACCTGGCATCTGACTACTGATAAGTAAATCTAGTTCTAATATGGAGGAAGCTAGGTAAGGTTGAAGGCCACGACTACATCAATTATCACTCCTGACTTTAGAATGTAGACATTAAATACAAACTTTTTCACTTAGTCACCAAGAAAACTTTTAGTACCCATATCAGCACAAGGGTGGCAAGACTAGCTTACTGTACTGTATTTATGGAGCAGCAGCATCGTTACCCTAGGACCAAAAAAATTGTAAGGACTACAGAATACCTCAGCTTCTCTATAACATGGGGGAGTCTGTAATCCTTATACATTTCCTGATAATGTTTAAGACAACACTACAGGTTGGATAGGATACAGGACAGCACTGGATTTCTAATAGGATCGGCAATTAACATTTGCATTTATCAAATAGATACACCAACATGCTTTCAATGGAATATACAACAGACCAAGTGGGAGAAAAAAAAAGAAAGTTTATTGTTAAGGTTTACATATACTCTAACTATGTCTTTCAAGAAAATCTGAGTTTCATGTTAACTTTTAGAGAATGAAGGTGTTATGGGTTTGCAACCAAATGTATGGACTTTATAAAGTAATAATTTACTGAATTTTGCTTTAATATGCATTTAATGACCTAACAACCCTTTGGTACTTTTCCTCTTTTTAACAATCCCTTTTGCTTTGAAAATAATGATTGTACTATACTGAATTAGTTATTGCTCAAATATTCACGTAATATAATTACATTCTTTACTCCTTTAAACTGCAATCCTAAAAACAAATGCACCATTTTTATTGCAGTTGAAGTATGACAAATGTAGTAAGATAAAATGTCTAAGTTTTCTTAACGCAGTATTAAACCCAAAAAGCAAATATTTATTATATGCAGCTTACCAATTCTTAGATGTGATGGCTACATTTGTTTTCTTTATCAGGCTTTCTTTCTTCTATTTTCATCTGGTGATCTGACCAGTAAGCTTGTTGTTTTTCAACAGAACAGGCTCTCTTGCAGTTACAGGGATGAAACAAACCAGTTCACAATGATAGAATGCTTACAATGCAATATGTTTTTCATTTATGTAAAAACCTTTATCCCAAAAGGGAAAAAAATGCTGTAACTAATTATAAAGTATTAGCTTGAGTTTGGTTTCAATGTGTTAGTGTATTTAAATCTGCTAGTACATCTAACACTCCCCTTTCCCCCAGACTTACAATGTTGCTGTTTGCTGTGTGCCCTGTGCTCATTCATCCAAAATGGGGGCGCTCTAATACAGGAGGTGTATTACTAGCTAGATCACCAGGTGAAAAAACCTAGAAAAAACTGATGCTGCCACCAAATCCAAGGATTGGTAAGCTGCAATATATTACATTCTTGGTTATGGGTTTAATACAGCTTTAACATAAGGATGTCGCGTTAGAGCTAATTTCTAAGCAGTATTGCAATAAATAAAAAATGATATATCTAATTTCATGCAGTGGAATTATCTTGACTAAACTATTCAGTATTCAGTAATAAATCCTTCCATTTGGTTCTGATCCAAAAGGTCATTAGGATAGGAATGCTATGCTGAGCTGTTACAGCCTGAAAGCCCCATGGGGTATTTACTGTGAGGTATAGGGCTATTTTTAAAATAAAAAGGCACACAGTCAATGAATAGCATACTACTTTTAAGTCAGTTATGAACTGCATCATTGTTGAGTTTTATGAGTCATCTGTACTTTCCTGCTCGGAGCCATCTTGAACACTAACAGTTCAGATTTACATGGATGGTTGTGTATGCTTCACACACTGATAGGCAGCATCAGTTAAAATGGCTTTTATGAAATATTTAGAACCTTACTGCTCAGAAAAGTGTACTTATGGCTAAATTTACAGAGTTCCTTTTATGTCACTGATTTCAAAAGGATTCATGACACAGATTACGTTATTTAAGGTAAAATAAGGTATCTGTGTTTTAATACGTTGGGATTGTGAATACTGGTGTTTTTTAAAGTAGTTTTTAGTCTAGAAATCTTTGCAAAAAAGTTTTGTTATTAAAGTGGAGTTCCACCCAAAGGTGGAACTTCCGCTTTAAGGCAAGGTGACCCCCGACATGCCACAATTGGCATGTAAATTTTTTGGGGGGGGACCCTGTTTTCACAGGGTCCCAGGCCCACTTCCTCTCCTAGGGCCGCGGCTCCGGAAGGAAATTCACCTTCCTCTCGGCGATCTTCTGGGACATGTCACAGGTCCTAGAAGATACGTCGAGCCATTCACAAGGAGCAGCGCGACTTGTGCATGCACAGTGCGTGCCCAGCTTTGAAGCCAAAGCCGGGTGCCCACATTTTTGATGCCGGCGCCGCCGAGGGGAGGGGGAGAAGAGCGAGCCCTCGGGCGGCCGCATCACTGGACCGGGGGACAGGTGAGTGTCCGATTCCTAAAAGCCAGCAGCTACCCTTTTGGTAGCTGTTGACTTTTAACCGGGTGGAACTCCACTTTAATAGCTTTTATTGCCAGTGTAATATGCTTATCATGCCCTAAAATATGTATTTTGCACAAACTTAAACAAATCGGTCAACCAAAAATGTTACTTATAGGGAAGTATCGTTATAGGGAAGTATAGGTGCTTCCATTGCTGGCATACGCCTATCAGCCATAACTTCATGACCACCCACCATAAGCCTGTTGAGGCACTGGATTTCTGAAGGTATGCTATGGTATCTAGCACCAAACCGTCAGTAGCAGATTCTTTAATTACTGTAAGTTGCAAGGTGGGGCCTCCATGGATCGGACTTGTTTTTCCAGCACATCCCACAGATCCTCAATTGGATTTAGATATGGGCAATTTGGAGGACAAGTTAACACCTCGCTACTGTGTTCCTCAAATCATTCTTGAATTTTTCAGAACAGGCCACATTTTTCCATTGTTTTTTTGGCTAGTTCTGATGCTCATGTGCCCTTTGTAGGCTCTTTTGGCTGAGAACACTGGTCAGCATGGGCACCCTGACTATGTAGTCCCATATACAACAAACTGCAATGCACTTTGTGTTCTGGCACCTTTCTTTCAAAACCAGCATTAACTTTTTCATCTATTTGAGCTATAGTAGCTCTTCTATTGGATCAGACTACACGGCCCAGCCTTCGCTCCCCACGTGCATTAATGAGCCTTGGCCACCCATGACCCTGTCAGCGGTTTGCCGGTTTCCCTTCTTTGGGACTTTGGTAGGTCCTAACTAATGCAGACCAGGAATGTGCTACAAGACCTGCAGTTATGGAGTTGCTCTGAACCCGTCATCTAGCCATTGCAATTTGACCATTGTTTAAGTTGCTCAAATCATTGCACTTGCCCATTTTTTTCTGCTTTCAACACATCAACCTCAGGGACAAAATGTTTACTTGCTGCCTAATATATCCCACCCACTTTCAGGTGACATTGTCACAAGTTAATCAATGTTATTCACCTGTCATAAGGTTATGGCTTATCAGTATTCATTTGAAGAAGTGCTGTGGAGTTGTCATTGTTATCAACAGTTTACTAGAAAAATCTCAGTTCTCTGAGCTTTAAAGAAAGCCATTGAAAGCCAAAAATGCCTAATAGGTGACTGAAATTATAATTGTTAAAGCATAAACACATGCCTTGCAGATAAGTGGATTGAGCCTATAGTGGGTCACTGACCTAGACTTGATATGGATATGCTTGCTCTAGGTCAGTATCATACTAAATTTTAGGAGCCAGTAACAATGCAACTTAAATTTGATGTATGCAGTCTCCATCCCCCCCCCCCCCCACACACACACACATACATATAGTAGTCATATATAAAGTAACCACCACAGGAACTATATATATATTCGTACCCAAAGACACAGCCATAGAAACAGTTCTCTTCACGCCCCTCTGCAGCAGCCTTATATAATATATAGTCCACCCCCATTATCATTGTTGGTGGTGTAGCATTTGATGGCTATAGCTATGCCTTACATTAGTCAAACCCAGCAGTAATCATTAATTGCAGAAATCCCCCTCACAATCCTATTAGTCAGACAGGCAATTAGTGCACGCTGCAGGGAAGCTGGACCTGGCTTTCTCTGTGCTTTGTGTCATGTGACAAAAAGCTGACCATAAGTCACATGACATAACGTGTAGGAAAAGTTGCCTGAAAAGCAGCTGTGAGAGCAGAAGTTTGACAGCAGGACATCCAAGTTGACAGAGTAACAACACACATTAACACAAGTAGATATACATTTTGATGCACTTCGATTTCAATGGAAAATGTATCGGTGGAAAATTCTGTATCAGTATAAATCCTGCTTCTGCTTCTCATTGCAGGATCTGACCAGTCTCAGATTTAAGAATTACTACTAAAATTTTGAGTATGTACTGCAAAAAGCAAAAATAAGCTACACTAAATAAGAGTTGGTTAATTTCCTAGACATAAATATATAACAAGCGGTTTTATTAGAATAACACAAAACTTTCTAAATGTATCAACTGCACAAAACAATGTACAAATTTCATTAAGCATAAACATCTTGAAAACATGTACTACAATTGGATAGAAATTACCTTGAAATTGCATGAGTCACATAAAACAAAGGCAATTCTGTTCCTTTGTTCCTCCCCTTATTATCATTTTATTAAAATAAAACTTATTTGGTTGAACACGCTTTGAATGTTTCAAGAATTTATTGTCACTTTTTCCCAACCACCCTATCTATAGCTATAGCAGCCTAACAGGATTGAGCTCTCAATAAAAAATAAGAAATTGCAAGACATCTCTTTTAATAGTGGCCACCATTTCAATATCAATTAGTTTTTATTAACATTTTTTGCAAATAAGTACAAACAATGCCTAGTTGTTGAAATACAGCAAACCATATCAGATAGTTGGGAGGAAAAGAATATAAAATCAGTACAAAGTTATGCAGAATTAAAAGATACAACATAAAGGGGTATATTGCAGTGTAAAATAAAAGACCAGAGAAATTATGAAATGTGTGACATTAATCTTATCAGTCAAGATAGTCCAATTTTTCCAAGCTTTTACAAATATTGAGAATTTGTCCCGTCTAATGGCTAATAATTGTTCATATACAAAATTGGTTTTAACCAACTTGATCATTTCTGAAGAACCAGGAGCTAACTGTTGCCTCTAATTTCTAGTAATCGTTATTCTAGAAGTTAACAGTATATGGGTAACGACAGTGTGAAGACACGGAATGGGGGGGATTTGCCTATCCCAAGATTTAATATTGCCATTGCCGGAGAAGGTGGTATTAGAAACACAGTAATTTCTGATATAAGTTGAACATTTTTCATCAAGAAGCTATTGATATGTTTACAATGCCAAAATATACGCATCAGTGCACCCGTGGACCCCCACCCTCGGCTGCCATTTTTCTTAATGTCCATCAAGAGGTTTTATGTGGCTTTACTACATTCCTGTCTCACAAGCTCTCAACAAGAAGGGAAGTTCACATCTTAAAGACATCATTTGCCTTTTTCTGAAAGTAAAACTCCAGAGAAAAACATTTTCTTAGTATTTCTTGGTATTGGGTAGAGGTCCCTTTGGGTTGGATTCTTTGTCAGGTTTATAGTTTAGTTTAGTCAAGTTTATAGTTGTGTCAGCATTGAGAAGCTACACTCTTACTAAGTGAGGGAAAAACCAGATATTCTCATGGTTTTCACAAGGAAAACATTTGGATGCAGTTACATTTTATTGAGTATATCAAAGAGATGCTAACAATTATGAAAGCTTTTCTCTTTCTTGTTGAGTTTTTGTTGAAGGCATGAAGCTACCAAATAAAATTTAAAAAATGGTGCAATGAGATGGAAGCTTAAACGTTCATGAAAGAAAAAGTGCTATTTTTTATTTTACAAATATTACCCTATTACGGTTTTCTGTATGCACTCTTCAATATGTAGCTTATTTTACTATACCAAAAATGGCTGATCCAACATGATGTATTTTTATTAGAAAAACAAAACAATTGATAGCACGATCGTATGAGCTATTATGAACTTTCGGATTTTAACTCGTCTTTTGGCCTGCCTAACTCCTACATTGACCAATTGAGTGTACACTGTGCACATATGCACCACAGGTACACATTAAAAAAATTGTTAGGAGAAAGGGGTCTTTAAGTAGAGAAGATGAAAAGTCTCTTCAAACTCAAACCTCTACCTCCTTGCAATTTTTCAAACTTTAATTACACTTTAAAGTATACCTTTCAGTGCCAAATGGCACTGAAAGATGTAGTAAAGCTCGCTTGGTCAGCGTATAATAAGGCATACCTGTAGGTAAAATAAATACCTCCGAAACGTGCACCGTTCAAGAGATAATCACCCTGCATGCAGCCAGTGACATCACTGGCGTATGCGCTCTGAAGGTCCAGCATACCTTGCCAGAGCTTCAGAGCTTCGTGCCAGAACTGAG
The DNA here is from genome assembly GCA_018402905.1 of Glandirana rugosa. NCBI lineage: Eukaryota > Metazoa > Chordata > Amphibia > Anura > Ranidae > Glandirana > Glandirana rugosa. Next base: position 1,404,482 of record BLSH010215040.1, on the reverse strand, counting down.
GGCATGCACGGGAGTGAAGTCATCATGGTTCCAGCCAATCATAGCCAAAGAGCGCGAACCCGGAAGAAAGACCGGGAGAACATGTCAGCCATCTCAGTGGTGACAGTATAGTGCTGGAGGTCTTCATTCCAAGGTAAGTATTTCATAATGTGCTAATATGTGATGCATACTAGAACATTATGTCATGTGCATGCTCATACCTTTACATGCAGTCCTCAGCAGGTTACGCCGCAACTTGGGGTGCTAAAACAAGAATCTTTTGCTGATAGCACCAAGCAGTGGTCATTCCCTTCCTGCACATTTCTATTGGTCAGTAGGGCCTTCTAATATAGCAATAGTCCAATAAAAATAAAACTTGCTGATCAAAGTATCCTGAGCAGGACCCTCTGACCTCTTGAATTGAATTGTTATGCAACTGTACCATCTCCCTCCAGTTTGTAAATTTCTGTATAAATCCTGCATATAATAATAATAATCACAGGATTCATGGGGTGATGGAGGTACTCTGCAATGGTCTTCATAAACACTGCTTGATGCCTGCATTGTTGTTCTAAAACCTACAGGCACACTGTGACTCCAATGTCTAGCATTTAGTGGAAAAATATTTGTACATTAAAGTGGTTCCAAAGTCTAAGGCAGGCCATAGTTGAGTCGAAACATGAAAGTTCTGTCGAGCAAAAAAAACAAAAATATCTCATATGATTGTGCCATTAATTGTTTTGGTTTGTTTTAATGTGAAAAACAAAGGATTCAAAACCTTTGTCCGGTTTTTGCATCGTCTATGGTCTACTTTAAAGCAGAACTTTACCCATATCAACTTGATAAAAAATTCTTTAGCAAAGAACATAAATTCAGCATCAATAATTATGCTACCAAAATGAGTGTGTGCTATAAATTACCACCAGCATTGCTCCTATTTCTTCTTGCTGGAGGCTGCCATTTTGCTGAAGCCCAGAGTCCCTGAACAGCAGTAAATCATAAAGCGGAACTAAACCCATCGATTTAATGGTTTCAAAAACAGTTACTTTCCTGGAATGCCGGGATCGCTAACTGTTACATTTGCTTGTGCCCTCCTTGTGTCCTCCTTTCAAACCATCAAATGTCTGGTGTGCTTCAAATGCTGCACACTGATCACAGTGTGTAGCACCATGGCAGTTGCAGATCAAACAGAAGCAGCTTCCTTGGCTGTAAAGTATAAGAGGACTTCATTCCACTTTAAGGTTGTCAGCAGATCAGCCTCTATAAACTCGGCAAGTACCTAAAAATGCCTAAAAATTAAAAGCAGCTGAGCATGTTGGGTTTTAAACAGTATAGCCCCTAATTTTGAAATTTTCTACATAGCTATACCTGCAAAATTACCTAGCCTAACGTGATCTAGCAGGACTTCATTTTCGGACTAAGCCCGGGTTCACATTAGTGCGATCTCAGAGATCGCATGTGATTTGCACCCGCACTGCAGGTGCTGATCACATGCGATCTCTGAACACTACGAGTTCAGCCATACAGTTGTATGACTGAACTCGCATTCGATTCTCAAAAAAAAGGTGTATGTACCTTTTTTTTCCCGCACTAGAATCGCATGGCATGGGTGTTCTCCCCCAATGCGATCCGATTCATGTGGGAGTTCACAGTTCGCACTGCAATCTGTGAACAAAACTGGGGGTGTCATTGGTTTGCAGAAAGCAGTGTGAACTGCCTGCAGGAAGATTGCGATGCGGGAACCGGCTCTATAATATCGCTGGTTCCCGCATCACATATGTGTAAACAAAGGCTAAAGTTCGACTTAAAGGTTCTTTTCTTACCCTAATGCATTCTCTGAATTAAAGTGTAACTAAACCCATTGATTAAACAACATTGATTAAAAAATTTTTAAAAACTGTTGCATTCCCGAAATGTGCTGGGAATATAACTGTCACTGGCTGCGCTTCTACACAAACTGTCAAACCATCAAAGGCTGGTGTCATAACTGATCACATGTGCAGCATCATGGCAGTTAAAGATGAACCAGAGGCCAAGATGGCAGCTTCCTTGGCTGAAAATGATAGGAGGGTTTAGTTTGGCTCAGCCCCCCACCAAAAAATTAAAAGTCAGCAGCTATAGATATTTTAGTAGTATAGTGTGACTTTTAATATTAGGACACTTAGCTGTCCAGGGATCCTGCAACGTGGGCACCCCAGCCCACTTTCCAATTGGCTCTCGGGGTGCTGCCACCGCCATTCGTGGTAAGGGAAACCAGAAGTGAAGCCTTTCGTCTTCATAGCCAGTTCCCTACTGCGCACTCGTGAAGCGTGCTGTGCTTTCTAACTGGCCCGGAGGAAAGAGGAGGGGGGCCGAGCTTCCTGTGGCAAGGTCTACAGTGAGGATGTGGAAGTGGTGATGGGTGCCTGTCAAAAACAAGTACCCGCTCCCCCCCAAAGGTGCGAAATGTGGCACCAGGGGGGGGAACAAACAAGCGGAGCTTTCCCTTTTTGGTGGAGCTCCGCTTTAAGGTTAATAAACCTTCCACAATGTGTTCCCCCCTCATCTTCCCTAACAATTACCTGACTCCTGTGTCAATCCAAAGCTGTGCCTGGTTGCAGGTCTCCCCCCCCCCCTCTCTTCCTGGTCTCACAGGCTTTGCTCAAAACAGCAGGAGCCATTGGCTCCTGCTGCTGTCATTCAAATCCAGTGAACATGAGAGAGGGGTGGGGATGAGCCACACTGTGTGTCTATGGAGAGGCAGCTTGGCTCCGAAGTAAGCACACACGTCTGCCCCCACAGCAAGTGGCCTGCTATAGGGTGAATGCACAGAAGAGGAGGAGCCAAGATTACCAGTGGGGTACCCCAAAAGAGGAGGTTTGGGACAGCTCTGTGCAATACCATAGCACAGAGCATGTAAGTATAAGTATAAACCTGTTTATTATTTTAATTTAAAAAAAATAGACTTTACAATCACTTTAGTTTTTAATGTTGCAAGGGAAAATGTCATGCATTGATATTGCAGTTAAATTTTCTTCTTAGATTAATATAATTGGATAATATCATTGTGCTATCTTTAGCATGTGTTGAGTGACAACGCAGCTTTATGAATCAGGCCCTATATGTTATGCCTGTCTGTCAGATGACAGAACAATAAAAATGTCTGTAAGTGCTTCAATGAATTAAAAAAAAAATATGACTAAATATATACTGACACAAAGCATGCTGGATTTCACATCTACTTAGAAATGGGTTACAGAAGAGCATGATAGCAATCTATAAAACATGACAATTCTATGCAAATAAAGCCTGAATATTTATTGTCAATGCAAGTAAACAAAGAAAAATGGATCTGCAAGGAGTAGCTCACCTTCATGTGCATGGCCATGCAGTTCCTTCATTGTAAGGAAGGATTCACTCCCATGCATTTTCCCCTGATGCATTTTCCACTGCAATGGAAGCGCATAAAAAGGTGTGTGCATGTGTGTAAATGTGCGTTGTTCTGTGTATTCAATGTGCATTGCAATTCACTTTCTATTGAAAGTCAACATGCATCATAATGCATTGGTGTGCATTGTGATGTATATATAGATGCTGTGACGTATGTCGACGCATGTCTTAACAAATGCATTTGGATACATTTCCATTGAATATAATGGATGATGCATAAAGCAAATATGCAAAGGTGCATATCCATCTTAAAGCATTGTACTACTAGCTTCCCCCTGCCCCCAAACACACATACACCTTTGTGTGTGTGGGTTTGCAGCATAGCCCTTGTACCAGTAAATGCACAATAACACCATCACAATTACAATTTGGCAGCTGTCACTTCTGCTAGGGGCTCTATAGATTAGCATTCTAATGGGGGAAGGGTAGCATTGAAGGTTTGACTCAAAACTAGGCTGCCTAGATAAAACAGCATAATGAATACCAACTCATTTGTATGGCTTTAGCATAATTAATGCCTCTTTCAAAAAAAAAAAAAAAAAAGAGTTCATTATCACTGCTGAGCCATGATATAAAATGATAAACCTGACAACAAGCATGTTGGATATGTCTCAAATTCTGTTAACCTAAAGCCAGATATGATCATCTATATGGCACTGCTATTGACCTCTGCGGCCTTATGCATTTCATTAGTGACATAAATGAATACATCAGAATTGTATAAAGCAGTACGTTTGCACACACCATCCTTTTTGTGCTTATTATACTTACAACAAAAATGGATGACGTTGTGATAAACGATACCATTAACATTGGTTTACAATTGCCCTAACACACATAATGCAAATAACAGCAACACATTTTTTTTTTTTTTTTACTTTAATATATTATAGTATTAATATAAGAGCCATCCCAGTGAAAGTGCTGACCAGGTGAATTATTAGAAATCCTGAAAACAAAAACACAACAATAGGCACAAAAGCAACTCTACTGACTTCAACAAAAAAAAAAAAAACAAGAATTTACGAAGGTCAGCACCTTTCGGTGGGGTTTGCGTGTGGCTGTGGAAGCCCTGGCGATAAAACCAGTGGCTGTATACAGTGTGATGCACTCTTGGCACAGAGCTGAGGAGAAACAACCTGTCACAATGCTGCAGCCACCACAGTCTCCTAATTAACCCAGACTATGCTGGAGAGGGGCCTGCAGTATAGCGCACCGCGGCTACCATTACTAATACAAATCTGCTACAGTGGCAGCTTAGCTGCATTTCTCAGCAGTATAAGGATTCAGCTGGGGGCTTGGATGGCTCCGGCCTTGTTTGTCACATTTAAGGAGTATTCAAGGCTTAAGCGTCATTTGTTTTTGCTTTTAATGGGAAGGCTCTATCGTTCAAATGCTGCAGAAAAAAAAAGCTGCATTTGATTCTGAAGCAATGCTGCAAATAAATGCAGCAAAAGGCTGAGGCTGTCACATTTTTTTCTGTATTCATGAAAATAATAATATAGATGAACAGAAAATAATGATAGATATATAAATATACTCTATATACGCATTAATGGTAGCAGCAATCTGGCTTTGGCTGAAGCCTACAATGATGTGATTTCAGCAATAACTGACATTTACGTGATCAATATCCATATCATATGGATAAAAATACATTTCATTTACTTGAGTGCTGCACTCTACTATCTATCTGTCTATCTATCTATCTATCTATCTATCTATCTATCTATCTATCTATCTATCTATCTATCTATCTATCTATCTATCTATCTGTCTATCTGTCTATCTATCTATCTATCTATCTATCTATCTATCTATCTATCTATCTATCTATCTATCTATCTATCTATCATTATATATCAATATATATGTATATAGTATGATATAATGATTGAGATACATATATATAACCAGATAGTCGTATATACAATTATCACTGTCTATACTGTTACGGATATGTAACGCATGTATGTATGTTAAAAATATATATATATATATATATATACATATATATACATAGAGTTAGTAATATAGTATGATATATGTATATATAACTATATATTACTATATATCTATCTATCTATCTATCTATCTATCTATCTATCTATCTATCTATCTATCTATCTATCTGTCTGTCTATCTGTCTGTCTGTCTATCTGTCTACCTATCTATCTATCTGTCTATCTATCTATCTATCTATCTATCTATCTATCTATCTATCTATCTATCTATCTATCTATAATCTCACGTCGTGAGTTCATTTACTTTACATAAAAATAGGTATACTATACCTATAACTAGTGCATTTACAG
>BLSH010215040.1:1368767-1391811 GCA_018402905.1 Glandirana rugosa | reverse complement strand
AGCATTTTTTTTACATTTCGGCATGGGGTTCTCCTCCAAATCGATACCAGATCCAAAGGGCTTGGTATGGACTGGGGGGGACCCCATGCCATTTTTTTCTTTATTTTTTAACCGGCACTTTTTTTTTTATTGTTCACCTGTCAGCAGGGAAACCCATTGACGGCTTATGACTCATTGGTTGTTAAGGATGCCGTGGCTGGCTTCCCGGCCCTGCTCCTTGACAACCAGCACTCAGTGCATTGTAGGGTGTTCATTGGACGAACAGCCTGCGAATTCGCGTGTTAGGCAAATGGGCGAACGGACGAATGTCCTAGTGAGCAGGATCAGCGGTTGAAGCCGTTCACAACAGCAGGAGGAGTCAGCAGATTCCTGCCCCTTCAATTTGCACAGGTGTTAGTCACCAGTGCAAATGTAGCCTAAGACCAGTGGCGGCCCGTCCATTAGGGCTGCACAGGTGCCGTCCCCCCATCCATGTGTCCGGCCCCCTGATCTACATACATGGTGCTGGACTATGGATTCCAATGGGGGGGGGGGGGTATTTTTTTGAAGCACGTAATTAGAGCCAGATGCTCTAATAGGCTTCAAAAAAGGGTGGGCTTGGGGCCCGATCCCACCCAGTTGTGTGACGGTAGCGAATAAATATCCGCTATTTTCACACTAAATCTCCTCCCCGCCAATCAGAAATGGGTTGTGAGATCCGTTTCCTGATTGGCCAAAATGTCAGGTGACCCTTTTGGACGTCTAGTGCCTAGGAGGAGGAGAGAGGAAATGCACGGCGGAAGCCGCCGTGCTGGAGGAGAGGACACCGGAATCCGATGCCCGCAGCCCGCCACCTGGATGGGGTAAGTGCCGGAACGACTGGCAGACAGTGAGTGAGCGGGCGGGGGGTAGTGCTGCCGCCGGCCATCTGGAGGGGTGGTTGTTTGTCATCCCCCCCATAGAAAAAAACCCACCAGCCACCACTGCCTAAGAGTTGCATATTGTGTGTTTGTTTCCGTTCAACCCAGCGAGCTGAACGAAAAAAAAAGAGAGATCACTGTGCTAACACAAGAAACGCTAGTGCAGAGATCTTCTCTGCTGTGCCTTTGTGTTCCCCCCGCCAGAACACACCGATCAGCACTCACAGCCATTAGCTGCAACCGTTGATCGGATGCTGGTATACCAGCATGGCCTTTCGACAAAAGGCAGCCGTTAGACTAGCTTCTGTTGGAAAGACAGCTGTAGACACTGACCGAATGTCATTGAACCGACTGATACAAGCCAATTTTTGGCCTGTGTGCACCCAGCCTTAGTGAGTGTGTGTGTGTATGCATAGTGGGGTTGATTTACTAAATGTAAATAGACTGCACTTTGAAAAGTGCAGTTGCACTCTACATACAAGTGCACAGGACTGGTGCTAGGATTTTTGACACCCTAGGCGAAACCTCATTTTGCTGCCCCCTTTGGCCCCACCCCTGGCTCCACCCTCTTTGCCCTGCCCATGTGTCAGGATGCAGCAATATACAGGAAGCAACGGCTCTGCTTCCTCTAGCAACTGCCTGACACTGAGTTAGTGCCTGACACAGAGCATGCAGATACGGAGGGAAACCAGTGGCCGGGCGCCCCTAGGCAGCAGTGCGCTCTAGGCGGCTGCCTAGTCTGCCTATTGGTAGCACCAGCCCTGCAACTGCATTTGCTCCAAAGCATAGTAAATGAGGTAAAGCTTCACTTTGCAAAGAATACCCAATCACATGCAAGGAAGACAAAAAAACAGCATTTTTGCTTGCACATTATTGGATGATGGAGGTCAGCAGAGCTTCTGCTCATTTAGTAAGCTCTAGAGCAACTGCTCAGAGTGCAACTGCACTTTGCACAGTTTATTTGCCTTTAGTAAATTAAGCCCACATTATGCATACACGCTTATCTATGTACAATACACATTTTGAACTTTAAACTTTTGGAATTTGATCACAAGTTCCATGTATGTACTTTTTTGCAAAAATATCAACGCTTTCCATAAAATTTACAGACACTTACCTTACTGTCCTACATCCATGTTTCCAGATGTACCTATTGCTTTTTCCTTATTTCCTGATCAGACTGGAGGTCATGACACAGGAAGGAGTTGACCAGCTGACCTCATCTCTGCATAGCGGGAACTCACATTCCCACATGTGGTTTTTTTTTAGCAAGGGGGAAGGCATTTTGGCGCATTTTCACTCATCACACATAGGGCAGCCCTACACACAGCAATCACCCCACAGAAGCTTCAGAACTTTTTTTTAGAACGGAGCTTGGTGCGTTTTTTACTGTGATTTTTGGTGCCGCGCATTTCTGAAATGCAAGGAAATGCACAGATGTGAATGGAGCCTCATTGTTCTTGTGTTACTGCACCAATTTTACTTTCAGGCCCCGTTCACATCTAGCATAATGGGAGCGAACATTTTTCTTGTGAAACGCATAGGGCAGCCCATTGATTTCAATGGCAAAAAACAAAGAGGCGCCTCTAAGTGCAATCAACAAGATACAACATTTTATTAAAACGGTTAAAACCACTCACAGGATTCCAATTGTGTGGTTTTAACCGTTTTAATAAAATGTTGTACCTTGTTGATTGCACTTAGAGGTGCCTTTTTGTTTTTTGCCTTTCTTTCAGTTTGTCCATGATCTGGGTTCCGGTTCATCCTCTGAAGGCTGCCTCTGGTGCTATTCCTTTGGACTACCACCTTTGACTACATAAGTCTCGAATATACTGTAAGCAGTTGATCTATGTTATCTATGTCCCATTTCTCATACTTGTTTTCATCTCCTTGTATGCCTGTTGAAATTGCGCCCTATACTTGTATTACTCCATTGATTTCAATGGGCTGTGCTATATATGGCTCCTGGGACATTTTGGCGTTTTGTGGGTTGCGTGTTTTTTACTGTGCATTTTGCAGCATTTGCCACTCCTTTTTTCACATGACAAAATGTGTGTTTGCTTCTGTGTTTGGTGTGCCGTTAACAATTAAGGGTACTGAAAGCGCAACTAGTAATTTTAGGTGTATAAAGGTGGCCATACACTATACAATTTGATTGTACACCTTTACATTTACCAAATTTATTTAATAGAAAACACCTATCTAGCTAATCACTTTATATCCTATCAGGCAGGCCTTTGCACTACATAATTGATGGCAGATCTAAAGGAGATTGTACAATCAGATTGTATAGTGTATGGCCACTTTTATACACCTAAAATTACTAGTTGCACTTTCAGTGCCATTAATTGGTAACGGCACACAAAACACAAAAATAAACATGCTTTGCTGGCAGATGCTGCAAAACGCACAGTAAAAAACACGCGAGCCACAAAATGGCAAAATGTCCCATAAGTCACATATAGCATTTAAATCTAACAGGCAGCCCTATCCGTGTCACAGGAAAAACGAGACACAAAATGTGCCCTCTACAGCTAAAAAACGTCTGCGTTTTTATGGGGCCATTGACTAACATGAAGGGCTGCAAAAAATGCCAAAAAACGTCGGCGTCAAAAAACGTCCGTGTGTATGAGGCCTAAAAAATAGTTCTGAAGCTTCTTTGGGGCAATTGTTGCATGTAGAGCGACCCATTAAGGTGGATGGGCCGCCCTATGTGTGATGAGTGAAAACGCTTCAAAATTCCTCCCCCCCCCGCTAAAAAAATACAAAAAAACGCATGTGGGAATGCGAGTTGCTTCTATGCAGAGATGTGAACAGGGCTTGACAACTGAGTGTTTCTGTCCACTCCCTCTTATGTACTTGTATAAAGATGCCACACACTATGCAATCTGATTGTATATTGTGTATTTAGTGAGAAGGGTGATCACTGATTGATTGCATCTCATTTAAAAAACGTGCACCTGCTTATGGGCGGTGGGTAGGAGGGTGGATAATGCAGGGTGTGTGCTAATGTGGTCAGATGGTCAGCTCCTTCCTGTGTCATGACCTCCAGTCTGCCCAGGGAGTAAGACAGAAGCAATAGATACGTTTGGAAACATGGATGTAGGACAGTAAGGTAAGTGTCTGTATATTTTATGGAACTCTTTGATATTTTTGCAAAAAAAAAAGTGAACTTATCCTTTAAGTACCTGAATCTGTCTTGGTATTGGCCTTTTGCATCCCACTTAATATCATCACTTAGCCTGGGAGAGGAAGAGGCACTGCTGGGAGCCAATCATGTTAGTTGCATGTGTAGTGCTACCCCCAGACGAGTAGCTAAAGTATATTTGGTTCAGTACTCTGCCTCTCAACCCCAAAAACAGCCCCAACCCCTCTAGCACACCAAATATGTAGTATTAGTGCAAAACACAGCAGAACACAACTGGGGTAAACCAAAAGGTATGTGTATTGATAAGACAAAAGCATGCAAAGAGGAGCAACATGAACTGTTACAGTTTAGAATGGTATACCTTATAGGAACATAATCAATAACGAACTGGCAATTACATATCAAATATTGAACATTTTATCAGTAAGAATTATAATCTCTGTGCTCAACCAAGTGCATCTAATGACTTTGTGAACAGGCTACAGGAGAGCAGTGGAATGGCTCCTATGAGTGTCAGACCCTTCTCTACTGCTCCTTCACACATAAAGGCAGAACAGTAAATAGCAAAGAGAACTGTAATGTAATTCAATCTGCTCTTTCAGAGAGTTCTTGGTGTTTTGTAGCTCTATGAGCTTCAGTAAAAGACTAATTCCTAAAGTGGGGAGGGAGGTAAGGGAGTTCTGTGTTGCTGTGTGGCAATCCGGTTGTTCTTCAGCTAGCTCTTTGATGTTTATTTGCTGAGGAAAAATGTGTAACGCTATATAGAAGGGACGAGCCTCTGAGACCCCATCATATTGCAATATGACATATAAACATTGACAGTGAAAAATCAAATAACAAAATTGTATAATACACAAATAAGTGCAAAAACCAGTGATTGTGCAAAGTAAGGATGGGCAATTGATATGTCCACCACCGTGAAAAGAAGTAACACTGTAAACAGTCTCCAATATTCAAATGAAAGTGCAAAAGGTACAGTTCATATATGGGTAAATATATGGGAACTTCCGTGAATTCCATGAATCCATAAATCTGTGAAGTAAGGAACCACCACCAACGTGTAGGAGGCTTACCAGATAACTTGGACTCAGTGAGACATGCGTCTCCTGGGTTAGATAGACATTGGATGAAAACTGGAAATGAGGTGATCCAATAACCTTTAAAGCCGATATCAAGATGAAACCCAGACTCTCAATCAGTCAACAGGGTAAAGATGAGCTGTCACACATTGTAGTCCTCAGCAATCATATAAAGCCATAGAGGAAAGAGAGACTCCACATAGTGTAAATCAGCGATTACTTAAAATGTATTCAGTAAAAATGAAGAACACTCACATGTCCCAGCTAAAAACAAGCACTTAACATTGTAGAAAGGAACTCAATGGCACCGGCAGGACAGTGTCAATAGGACTGGGTCACTGCCTGCTCACCACACTGGAATAGGAGATGGTGATGATGATCTCTCAGGAATGTGGCTCATGGAATAGTGCTTGGCCTCCACCTCACGACGCTACAGCTCACACAAATCTGCTGACACCTCTGGATATATGGAGCAGGATCGGCCTCCAGGCTGCCACTGAACAGCTAAGGGATGCTGTCCTCAGATGTCCCTTTGAATATCCGCTGTACAGTTCTGTTGGAGGAGGCTGCAATTTAGCTGCAGCATGCACCAACACAGAGTCCCTGCACTCAGATTCACGCCATGGTCCCAAGAGAACACACAGGCCTCAATTCATTCCTCTTATAGCTTCTCCCAGCTGTCTGTTCTTCTCTCCTTAGCAGTCTGGAAGTTGTAGTCCTAAATAATGCAATCTCAATGTGAAACTTGAGTCCTGGAACTACAATTCCCTGCATGCTTTGCTTCCTATTGTTAATCAAGCTGCTGGCAGGATGATTTGATGACTAGGGTTGCCACCTGTCCGGGATTCACCCGGACAGTTCAGGTTTGGAATCATGCGTCCAGGTTTCAGACTGTCTGAAACCCGGACACATTATTCACACTGGACTATGGCTTCCCAGCAGGGTTGCTGGCTGCAGTTGTCTAAGCCGGAGGTGTCTGTTACACTCTCTGCCCAAAGCCAGCACTAACAGTCCCCCCCCCCCCCAACATATAGACGGGAGAGGAGAGAGGGCTTGATCTGCTTCTCTTCCTCCCATTCCTACCCCTTTGTGTCTGCCCACACCCATAATGTGGTGCACCACCACATTATGGGTGTCAGGTCCGAGCATTCCTAGATGAACAGTTTCCTGGAAAGTGGATTGGTCGTTGTGGGCCAGTTGAATGGCCCCCAAGGTCTCCCGATCTGACCCCTTTAGACTTTTATCTTTGGGGTCATCTGAAGGCAATTGTCTATGCTGTGAAGATACGAGATGTGCAGCACCTGAAACTACGGATACTGGAAGCCTGTGCTAGCATTTCTCCTGCGGTGTTGCTATCAGTGTGTGAAGAGTGGGAGAAGAGGGTTGCATTGACAATCCAGCACAATGGGCAGCACATTGAACACATTTTATAAGTGGTCAGAAACTTGTAAATAACTTATGAAAAAACAAAGTTACGTTAAAACCAAGCACACCATTGTTTTTCTTGTGAAATTCCCAATAAGTTTAATGTGTCACATGACCCTCTTCCTATTGAAAAAACAAAAGTTGGATTCAAAATGGCCAACTTCAAAATGGCCGCCATGGTCACCACCCATCTTGAAAAGTTTCCCCCCTCACATATACTAATGTGCCACAAACAGGAAGTTAATATCACCAACCATTCCCATTTTATTAAGGTGTATCCATATAAATGGCCCACCCTGTATAAAAAAAAATGCTGTGCACCACTAAAGTGTTCAGGTATTACTTGAAGAAAAGGTGGCAACCCTAGTGATGACACAGTCTTTGTTGCCACTGGAGGGAAACAGCTTCACTGAAACAATGTTGCAGAGTGTCTTCTGATACTGCAGGTAATATAGCCAGCTCCCTGCAACAAATGTTCTGACAAGGAACATGCTGTTCAACAAAGAGCTGACTTAATCCATCTTCTGCTACTTCTCTATTATCCAATCAGCTGGCTGTCTTCTTATCTGTAACAGTAGTGTCATACTCCTTTCTATGCTTTCTGTCAAGGTTGTGTAAATCTAGATAGGTAAAAATGCAAATGCAGGTAAAATAGATCCCTTATATGCAGTACCGAGATAGGTTAGTGCAGCACCTAGGGCAAGCATGCAGAAATGTGTCCCCTCACTGCTGGTAAAACATAATCTAGAATGGGTTACCATCTGTTCTCTGCCCCCCTTGCCCTGGATACCCACGCTTGTCATGGAATATGCACTGCACATGTGTGGTCAATCACTTCTAACAGATGAGTGGTGATTGCAAAGGTGCAGTGTGTTTTTCATGTTGGCTGTGGGTGGCAGGGGCAGAGAGTAATCATGTTAGAGCATGGTGTGACAGCAGTAGCTGCCAGACCAGGTTCAATCCAGATGCAGTCCAGTGCATTTTGTATTCTGCTTTAAAAACACGCGGACAGTGTTCAACCTGTTCCGGACCACCCCACGTACATTTACTGCAGTAGGGTGGCCCATCACCTGTACGTGATTCGCACCTGCGGGTAAGGTGTGCGCAAGCCCGCCGGCCAGGCAGGGATCGGATTCAATTCAGAACCGGTCAATCATCAGGTCCGGGCTAATGATTTATGGCCTGGACCTGCTGATTGGTTTTGACGAATGGCAGAACTTCCTGTGCATATGTAATGTGAACACAGGCACAGGAAATGATGCAGAACTACTGTGAGTAAAAGCACTACACTGACAAGAGAACACACATTTAGGCACATTTAACCCCTTGATCGCTCCCGCAGTTAAACCTTTCACTCCCTGTCACAGTGTCACTAGGTACATTGTACAGAATTTTTACTGATCACAGTATTGGTGTCACTGGTGACGCTAGATAGCGTTAGCGTCAATTACCATTAGTGTCAGATAGGGTCAGGGAACCCACCATATATTCCCTAAAAAAGTTTTAACCCCCTATTCTCCCCCTTTCACTGCCCTCTCACAGTGACATTAATACAGTGTACAGATCTTTTTTGTGATCACTGTATTAGTGTCATGGGTGACGCCAATTAACATCAGCGTCAATCCCAAACAGTGTTAAATTGCCCGCCACATATTTACTAATACATTTTAAGTCTTTGATTGCCAATAACATTAACACACACTATACACATCCATTACTAGTATAGTCTGAACGGATCAATATCTTTGATCAGTTCAGAACTATACTAGCTCCCCCAATAGTATAGTGTTCCCAGAAATGCAGCATTAGCAGGATCAGCCCCAACACCGGCCAGCACCTGCGTTTAGCCCCTCCGCCAGGCTCAGTATTCAAACCCGTAGAGAGCAGCGGCAACCTGACAGATAGCTCTGACAACAGAGTAGTGGTCCCTGCTAAGGTCAGTCGTACCCAACCCCGTTCCCAGGATGCTGAGGTGCTACAACCGCATGATTCTCATATGAAGCAGAGTGCCATTACTAGTGCCACTCTACCTTCTGGTGAACTGGCGAGCACCAGCGGCCTAGTATATCCTGGTCGTAGACAAACCAGCACTGCAGTAACACTTGGTAACGTGGCGTGGTGAGTTCCATAAGTGCAGTTCAAGCGGGTGTGGTGGCTAGCACAAGTAGTGTCCTGCGGCCACCAAGAATTCAAACGCAGGCCCATAGAGCCCATAGCCTGGTGCGCTTGCAAATCCTGATTGTCAGCCTACAGATTCTGCAGCACCTGTACTTCCCCCATTCATTGGCTAACCCGGAATTCAGGTGGAAACAGCAGATTTAACTCCCCTTGGTTTTTTAAGCTGTTTTTCATGGAAGATCTGTATGGATCTATTGTGGACCAAAGCAATTTATATGCCAATCAATTTATCTTCGCAAACCCAAATTTGACCCTTGCCAAACCTATCACAGTTTCCGAATGTAAGACTTTTTTGGGCCTATCCCTCAACATGAGTATTGCTAAAAAGAATGAGTTGAGGTCATATTGGTCCACTGACCCAATTCATCATATGCCTGTGTTCTCTGCTGCCATGGCCAATATTAGATACAAGCAAATCTTGTGGTTTATGCACTTCAATGACAATGACCCTGAATATGATTGGCTCTGTAAAATTCGGCCCCTCGTAAACCACTACAACCAAAAATCTGCAGCCTTGTATATGCCCCAACAAGCTGTCTGCATAGATGAGTCCCTGAATATGTTTTCTGGCCGCCTTACTTTCAAACAGTTTCTCCCCAGCAACCGTGCCAGATATGGGGTCAAAATGTATAAGCTCTGTGACAGGGCAACAGGCTATACATTGACTTTACTGGTTTACGAGGGAAAAGATAGCAGCATGGAGCCCTGTGACTGCACAGACTACATAGGGAGCAGCGGCAAGATTGTTTGGAAAATGGTGTCACCATTATTCAGAAAAGGGTACCACTTGTACATGGAAAATTATTACACAAGCGTGCCACTTTTGGACACCTTTTTTAATTTGGAATTGGCGCATGTGGCACCGTGTGACCTAAACGCCAGGGCTTCCCCCAACAGCTTGTAAATTCCTGAATTAGACAGGAGGAGAGAGCCTGCTTGAGAAGTAATGAATTTCTTGCAGTGAGGTGGAAGGACAAATGGAACATGTTTGTTCTGTCTTCCATTCATGCAAATATGACAGTCTAAATTGCAATGGCGAATGGTGTTGTTGAGACGCCTCTCTGTGTCCACGACTACAACTTTAACATGGGAGGGGTGGACTTCAATAACCAGATGATTGGGCCGTAATTAGTTGACCATGAAACCAGACGCTGGTACAAGAAAGTGTCTGTATATTTATTCCAAATGGCTCTGTTGCTATGTACTATACAAAGCCTCAGGAAGAAGTGGATATTCCTGTAATTCCAGGAAGAGATCATCACGGCCCTTTTGTATTCAGAAGGTGCTGTGGCCCAGTTTCCCAATCCAGATGCAGTGAGCCGGCTGCATGAGAGGCATTTTCTGGATGTCCTCCCTGGTCTCTGCATCCATGACTGTTTCCATCACTACAACACACTAGTGGATTATTAGTAAAGGGTACAGCTTGGCACAGTCTAGGGCACACATTCACACAGGGTTTAGAAAGATGTTAAATGGCTATCGCATTTTGAGAGACCCTGGCCTGGAACGTTAAAAGTTTTTAATAGTTACATAAAAAGTGTAAAAAAAAGAAAAAGAAAAAAACCTAAAAATAAATAAAAAATCCAAAAATAGTTGTCGTTTCATTGAGTTAATGTTCTGTTTTTATTGTTTTACTGTACTTTATACTATACGGCTATACTGTCATGTTTTATTGTATACTGTGTTTTATTGTTAACCATTATTTGCTTTGCAGGTACGCCATTCAGCTGCAGCTCTGATCTGTTTATTCTGACAGCAACAGGGGTTTCCTTTCAGCACACGTAAATCAGTGAATACAGCATTGTAGGAGGTGATTTCACTTTTCTAGGAGGTGATTTTTTAAAAAAAAAGAGTATATATGGCGAAGCATAGGGGCTGGGGTGGACAGAGAACGGATGGCCCCTATGCTTCACCATATATTTTTTACTCTTTTTTGGCACAGATTGCAATAAAAAAGTTTTATTGAGTTAATGTTTTATCACTACTGTGTTTTATTGTTAACCGTTGTTTGCTTTGCAGGCACGCCATTCAGCTGCAGCACTGATCTGTTTATTTTGACGGCAACAGGGTTTGCTTTCAGAATACATAAATCAGTGACTACAGCGCTGTAGGAGGTTATTTCACTTTTCTTGGCAGAGATTTTTTCATCCACAGGCTGCATGAAAAAAAGAACATTAAAATATATGCCCAACAAGGACCAGCGGCATACTGGTATGTTGCTGGACTTTGAGTGGTTATCTTGGTATCGTTTTTTTTCAGCCAGCAGTCAGCTTTCATGTAAAAGCAATCCCCCCTCCCCCTTCCTGCAACCTCCCGTGTTTTTCTCGGCCCTCCTGTCCCACCAGGGAACCCAAAAGCAGCCGGTGGTTCCGCCAGCTGACCATAGAGCTGATCGGAGACAAGAATAGCTCCAACCATCTCTATGGCCTAAGAAACCAGCAGCTACGAGCATTTCATCACATCAGTTTCGCCAGATATAAACAGCTCCATTTTTAAATTGGGAAAGCATCTTATCACACCGATCTTGGTGTGGTCAGATGCTTTAACGGTAGAGCAGACATCTAGAGCCTAATAGACCCCATTTTTTTTCAAAAAAAGAGTACCTATTGGGGTCCTCATAGGGGATATTCACATTCCCTGTGATAATAATAAAAGTGATAATATAAAAAAAAATGAAAGGGACAGTGTAAAAATAAAATAAAAAAACAAAATAAATAATAAAAAAAAAATCAAAGCACCCCTGTTCCTCCATGCTGGTGTGCAAAGGTGAACACAAGCATTGGTCTCGTATCACATGTAAGCAGGAATTGCACCACGCACGTGAGGTATCGCCGCAAAGTCAGTCCGGGGGCAGTAATTCTAGCAGTAGACCTCCCCCGTAAATCTAAAGTAACCTGTAAAGGCTTTTAAAGGCTTTTAAAATTGTACATAGTTTGTCACAGCTGCAAGGGCGTGCGCAATTTTAACTACTTAAGGACCGGAGCCATTTCTGACACTTGTTGTTTACAAGTTAAAATCAGTATTTATTGCTAGAAAATTACTTAGAACCCCAAACATTAGATATATATATATATATATATTTAGCAAAGACTCTGGAGAATAAAATGGTGGTCATTGCAATATTTTATGTCACACTGTATTTCGGCTGCGGTCTTTCAAACTCTTTTTGAATTAAAAATTAAGAAAACAATAAAGTTAGCCCGATTTTTGTATATTGTGAAAGAGGATGTTACGCCAAGTAAATAGATACCAAACATGTTATGGCTGAAAATTGTGCAGACTCGTAGAATGGCAAAAACTATAGTACTTAAAAATCTCCATAGGGGACGATTTAAACATTTTTAACGGTTACCAGGTTAGAGGTACAGAGGAGGTGTTTTGCTAGAATTATTGCTCACACTCTGACGATCGTGACGATACCTCACATGTGTGATTTGAACACTGTTTACATTTGCGGGTATGCAGAGACGTAACTAGAACCTTCAGGGCCCCCGGTGCAAGAAATTATGAAGGTCCCCTTGACCCCTGGCCCGGGCCCTTCCCTCTTCCCACCGATCCTGGGGCTCTTTACTCCTATAGCAGGTCCCTTTATTATGGTCCTGCAATGGGGCCCTTTCACAAGTTCTGCAGCGACCCCCTTTCTGCCATCTTCCGGCCTTCCCATGGTGGTGAAATGCCAGGGCCCAGTCACAATTGCAACCTTTGCAATCCGGATAGTTCCCTCACTGGTGTCAGTAGTTTTTTATTTTAATTTTATTCTTTTTTTACCATTTCATCGTATTTCTTTTACAATTTCATTTTTACAATTTTTTGGAGCTCTGTTGGGGGGGGGGGGGGGTTGATGAGATATCAGGGGTCTAAACAAAACCTCAGCTTTCAATTTCCATCTGTGCCTCAGCTGCACAGAATGAATGGACGGGAATAACTGTGCACCAAGCCTCCCATTCATTCAGAAACTGAAGTATAGTAAAATCAATTTAGTTATGAATGAACCAATTGGTACCAATCACTGACTCTGTTCATTCAGAAAAGAAAGGAGCCGGTAAATGACAAATTTACTGACCCGTTCCCATCTCTCCATCATGATACATTTTATACAGCAGCTGGCAGGAGAGAGGAGTGGGGAAGAAAGCGGCTCTGTGGGGGGACCAGGGAAGCACACAGGGACCCTGGGAACAGCAGAAGACAAGTAAACTGTATAGAGGAAAATGGAGGAGATTGGTTCCTCTAAATGCCACCCCCGCCATCCCTCCTATTCAAGTGCACAAGGGAGGCACACGGGCCCCCAGGACCATGGGGCCCGGTTGCAATTGCAACCCCTGTCATTACGCCCCTGAGGGTACGACTTATGTATGCATTTTCTTTGCTGCGCGAGCACAAAGGGATGAGGACGCTTTAAATGTATTTCTTTTTTTAGCACTGTTCCTTTAAAAAAAAAAATCTGATCACTTTTATTGCTGTCACAAGGAATTCAAACATCCCCTGTGACAGTAATAGTCAGTGACAGGTACTCTTTATGGAGGGATCGGGGGTCTAAAAGACCTCCAATCCCTCCTTTGCACTTAAAAGTATTCAAATCGCCAGAATTGGCGATTCTGAATACGGTCACTTTTTTAAAATAGGTGCCATCGGCAGCCGAGTAAACTGGAATTTCACGAAGGAGACCCGATCGGAGCCGATTCCAGCTTCGTCTCGGACTCCTCGCAGCCGGCAGAGACTGGGGAAGAGAGGTGGAAGGTGGTGGGGGTGTCCTCTCCCACTGCCTGGGATAATGGCCAAGCGGCTGCTGAGCCGGATCAGCCGTTATCACTAGATAGCCAACCAGCCGCTCTGAAAAATGCTACCGAGATATACCCTGACACTTCCATTTCTCCCGACTGACATATGGGTACATTTGTTTGCGTGAAGTGGTTAAAGAATGTCGTGTCTGGTATCTATGTACTCGGCATAAGATCATCTTTTATAATTTACCAAACAATCGGGCAATATATTGTGTTTTTGTGCATTCAAATTCAAAACAATTGCGTTTGAAAAATCACTGTGCAAATACTGTGTGACAAAAAAAATTGCAACACCCACCATTTTATTCTGTAGAGCCCCAGAAGGATTTTCCCCCTTAATGACCAGGCCATTTTTGGGATACGGCACTGCGTTGCTTTAACCGACAATTGCGCAGGCATGCGACAATGTACCCAAGCAAAATTGACGTCCTTTTTTCCCCACAAACAGAGCTTTTTTTTGGTGGTATCTGATCACCTCTGCGGTTTTTATTTTTTGCTCTATAAAGAAAGAGTGACAATTTTGAAAAAAAATACGTTTTTTTTCACTTTTTGCTATAGTACATATCCAAAAAAATTATAAAAAAAGAAATGTATTCATCAGTTTAGGCAGATATATATTCTTCTACATATTTTTGGTAAAAAAAAATCGCAATAGGCGTATATTGATTTGGTTGTGCAAAAGTTATTGCGTCTACAAACTATGGGAATCAATTTATGGCATTTTTATTATTATTTTTTTTTACTAGCAATGGCGGAGATCTGTGATTTTTATTGGGACTGCAAAATTGCGGCAGGCAGATCGGACACTTTTGACACTTTTTTGGGACCAATGACATTTATACAGCAATCAGAGCTTTAAATAGCTACTGATTACTGTATAAATGTCACTGACAGGGAAGGTGTTAAACTCTAGGGGGCGATCAAGGGGTTAACTGTGTTCCCTCAGCGTTCTAACTATGTGGGGGCTGGGCTGTCAGGAACATGACAGATCTCATAGTTCCCAATTACTGGGAACAGCACATCTATGTCATGTCCCCTGACAGAATGGGGATCTGCCTTGTTTACATTGGTAGATCCCCGTTCTGCCTCTGTAGAAGGCGAACACAGGTTGCCGGCGGACATCGAGTCAGCAGGCACGGGCTCCTGCTGCGTACGCGCGCCTGCAATCTCCTGTGCAGGAACCGCTGTACAGCTATGGCGATTTGTGCAGGATAGCTGACCTGCTGCCCTCAAACGATGGTGGCTGGTCAGGAAGCGGTTAAAAAAATATATAATTTTTGGGGGTTCAAAGTAATTTTCTAATGTAAACAAAAAGTTCCAGAAAAGGCTTGGTCTTCAAGTGTTTAGAAGAGTGGGTAATGTGTCTAATGTTGGACATAAAATGCAAGGACAGTTCAAACACTCCCCCAAACAACTCCTTTTTGCAAAGTAGACACCCCAAGCTATTTGCTGAGAGGCATGTTGAGTCCAATGAATATTTTATGTTTTGCCACAAGTTTCTTTATTTTTTACACAAAGTTGTCACTTAAATGATGTATTACTCACACGTGCCATGAGTATATGTGGAATTACACCCCAAAATTCATTCTGCTGCTTGGAAAGTCTACTTTCCAAAAAGGGGTCATTTGTGGGGATTTTGTGCTATCTTGGCATTTCAGGGCTAGGGATGGGCGAACGGTTCAGCCCGAGCATAAGTTTGAGCTGAACTTTCGCTGTTCGGGCGTTCGACTGTTTGTTCGGCCTCCCGAACTGACCGCAATGCATTGCGGCGGTGAACAGAGAATTGCAAGCCCTGATTGGCTGAAGCAGTGAAAGCTTCAGCCAATCAGGGCACAGAGCACTGTCAGAGTCATGATTGGACACTGTCATCATGACTTTATCCAATCATGGCGCATTCCCGCCCCACGGTATAAAAGTATTCTTTCAAGGCAGCCATTTTCAGTGTGAATTCAGTGTGGAGAGAGATAGAACAGGGCTCTGTTCAGTGCTATTAGTTAGTTAGTGTGCTATACTGTGCTATCATGCTTCAATTGTCAGTGTAGAATATTAGTTTAGTGTCAGACTAGGGATAGTGTGAGTGTAGTGAGGAGGATGATCATTCAGCTTTGCATAGTGTGCAGCTAGAGTAGGGACAGCTCAGATAGTTTCACTGTAGTGTAGTGAGACCGTGTCATTCATACATAGTGTATATGTAGAGTAGGGACAGCTCAGATAGTTTCAGTGTAGTGTAGTGAGACCGTGTCACTAAGCTTTACATTAGTGTATAGCTAGAGTAGGGACAGTTCAGATAGCATCAGTGTAGTGACGGTTGAACACTGTATATTTGATTGTGTTACTGCAAGTTTAACGCCATTTACTTCTGTGTGCGTTACTGCCGGTTTAACGCCATATAGTTCTGTCTGCGTTACTGCCAGTTTAACGGCATATAGTTTTGTGTGCGTTACTACCATTTTAATGCCATATAGTTTTGTGCGTTACTGCAATTTTAACGCCATTTACTTCTGTGTGCGTTACTGGCAGTTTAACGCCATTTACTTCTGTGTGCGTTACTGCCAGTTTAATGCCATATAGTTCTGTGTGGGTTACTGACAGTTTTACGCCATACAGTTCTGTGTGCATTGCTGCCAGTTTAACTCCATATAATTTTGTGTGTGTTACTGCCAGTTTAATGCCATATAGTTTTGTGCATTACTGCAAGCTAAACGCCATTTACTTCTGCGCGTGTTACTGCCAGTTTAATGCCATATAGTTTTGTGCGTTACTACAAGTTTAACGCCATATAGTTCTGTGCGTCACTGTACGTTTGATGCATTATATTGCAGTACATTATAGTGTATCAGTGGAGTGTGTCTGTATAGTGTGAGTACTCAAATTAAAGTGCACCAAACACCACTTTACATTGATTAAAGTGCATCTATGTACAGATTTCCACTTCTTCTTTACATTTGCTAATAAGGGCCGCCCCCTCCCTCCCAATACTGTCTGGAAGGACAAGGAGAGGCAGACGTTCCTGCGGCACTGTAAGGGGGCCAACAACAAATGTGTCCACAGGAAAAAGTGGACATGGTGGTCAGTAATCAGGCAGGGCATCATTTCCTCTGTTTAGAGAGTTTGCCCGTGCTATCCAGCCACAGCATGCAGAGGAGGTGGTGGACTGGCTTACTAAACCTTCCTCATCCTCCGTCACGCAAGCAGAGACAAGTGTGCAGTCACCTGTAGTTGCCAGAATGGATAAACCTGCCTTCTTGTCCACATCTATTCCTGCCATAGCCTCAAGATCAGCCATGGAGGAGTCAGCTGAATTACCAGCCATTACAGGATTCAGATGTTTGTTCTGAGGTTGAGGATGACAGGAACATGAGCCTAGAGAGAGGGGAGAACACTGGTAGACAAATTGGCATTCATGTTCCCCCAGCCGCAGTGTTTTGCCAAGTTGTCTCCAGTGGTAATAATGATGGTGAAGATGGAGGAGATGGAGATGATGATGATGATGATGATGAGGTCACTGATGCGACTTAGGTGCCAGATAGTGCAGAGGAGGAAACTGAAGGTGAGGCGGCACAACCCCAAGGAGGCCAACATCAAGAAAGAGTACAGAGCAGCCACCCTATTCCATCACATTCTGCAGCTGTTATCTTCCAGTCCACTTCCCAAAGCTCAGCTGTCTGGGCCTTTTTCAGCACATCTGCAGCTGATGCTATCTGCTGCTATCTGCAAACGGTGTCTCAGGAACATCAAACGTGGCAAAAACACCAGCCATTTGGGTACCACATGCTTAACAAGGCATTTAACGTCCAACCACTCAGCCTGTTGGCAAGAGCACCTCTATAGTTACGGTGGGAAGGTGCCACCGACACCCAAAGAGTAATTTTTCTGCACCTGTTTGACAGGTGCATATCATTGCAGTTTTTTACAGCAAGGCCAATTCTTGCTTTCATCAAGAGTACCTCTATAGGGTTATGGTGTGAAGGCACCACTGACACCCAAAGCCCAATTTTTCTGCACCCATTACTTCTATCCAAAGTCAAAGTGACACCAGGATTTATCCAAAAAATCTCTAATCTTTTTCCCAGTGCACTACAATGTGGCCTCTTCATACACACTGTCTCCTCAGCTGTTGCTGAGCAAAATAAAGGCAGCTTGCAGGGAAAGTGTAATTTTTCTTTGGCTTCATAAATGCAATTATTGCTGCAGGAGATTCTAGACATGGTACAGATCTCCCACTTTACAGGTGGACTAAGGGGACCCCCCAGGCACTATATTGGAAGGAATTTTTAATTCTTCTCCTTTAAAGATCAAAAAAATCACTGCTCATTTAAAAATGAAGTTTTTTACAAACTTTTTTTTCATTAATACATGTCCCCCAGGGCAGGACCTGGACCCCTATAACCATTGTATGCCCAATTACTTGTATATAAGCCTTCAAAATGGGCACTTTAGCGATGTTCAAAAGTTCTGGTGCGAGCCGAACAGGGGTCCATTCGGCCCATCCCTATTCAGGGCCTCTGAAACTGTGAGGACATGAAATTAGCAATTTACGCCCTTAGAAAGCCTAAAGGCGGTGATTGGTTTTCAGTACCCATACGCGGCATATCGCAAAACATAAAAACCCCAGTGGTGATCAAATATCACCAAAAGAAAGCTCTATTTGTGGGGGGAAAAAAGTATGCACATTTCGTTTGGGTACAGCGTTGTATGACCACTCAATTACCAGTTAAAGTAGTGCAGTGCCAAATTGCAAAAAATACTCTGGTCAGGAAGTGGGTATAACTTTCCGGAGCTGAAGTGGTTAACATAGATTCCAATGGCTCTAGTTCACACCAATGCAGTATGTTCCAGTGCAGTCAAGAAAAGTAGAACATGTTGCATTTTTTCTGTATGGAACACTCCTTGAATGTTTAGGCTCCATGCACACTGGACATTAAAAAAACGTTCTTAAAGTGTCATTAGCTTTGTAGTGAGTTTGCTGACTTTCATCAGTTGTTTTTTTTTAGCGTGTTTGAACATTTTGCGCATCAGCGTTTATGAGCGTTTTTAAGCTTTCAACATTTTTTGTGGTCAGAAGACTCTTGAACGCAATTTTAGGCCGTTCAGACAACAGCTCATAAACGCCACTGCTGATAAACGACAATAAACGTCAATGTGTTCATGGACACATAGGATAACATAGAGGGGCGTTTATGGGCTGTTAAAAAAAACGCTCAAATGACCAAAAATTATAGTTTATCAGCTTCAGCCTGGGTTCACATTAGTGCGATCTCAGAGATCACATGTGATTCGCACTCACACTGCAGGTGCCGATCACATGAGATCTCTGAGCAGTGCGAGTTCAGCCATACACCTGCAGCGGTTCGCAGAACTGCCTGCGGGAAGAATGAGATGCGGGAACCGGCTCTATAATTGCGCTTATTCCCTCATCGCACATATGTGAACCAGGGCTCAGTGTGCATGGAGCCTTACTGTTTACTGTGTTGCATTTGTTCTGTATGGAACACACCTTGAATGTTTACTGTTTACAGGTAAAGCCACTAAAAGCATTCACACATTTAAAAAAAATAAGAATATTAACAATATTACAAAATATAATTGGCTTCTAAAAGCAGTTCACGTGAACTGGTGTTTCTTCCTTTTTTCAGCACTTGGGCTTCATCTTATGATCCTTAGGTAAAGAATCCTGGCACTTCATACTCTTAATATACTGATTATGTTAAATACCAATGGGACCTCCAGTTATAGAGCTTGGCACTGTTCATCCTAAATCTCATTTTCAATGACCTGAATTAAAATGATTATATATGCAATTTAATCATCTTGCTATAGTACGAGTGAAAAATAACACACACGCACACAATATTACAAAGAATGAACTAATTTTTTACTTAAAGGAGGTCTATAGTCACAGCCTTCACTTTCATTTTAGAACATCAGCATTGTAATAGTGATGCAAATAACTGACAATTCAATATAAGCTTACTTGAAAAATCTGCTTTCACATTGTGATTACTGACTGGATGCTGGTCATCTCTTCCCACAACTTCCTGGATTCTCTGCATGCATTGTAGCTTCTCCTCTGCTGTATAATTTGAATTTCTAAGGACTACATATCTCATGGTATCTTGCTGCCTGTGATCCGTCAAAATCGGCGTCCCGTCAAATCTGGTAACGGTACACCCTGCACTTGTCCGTAGTAGGCTACAGTTAGAAGTTGGCAAGTGGTCATCTTTTTACACCCACCAAAATCTTGCATTTGACACTTATTTTTACCACTAAACTGAGCTTATATAGTGAAATACAGTATTTTATATACAAATTGTATATACAAATACAGTATTTGGAAGTCTGTGACACTTTTTTGATGTTGAATTTGAAAAGCAGCGGCAAGCCTGCTGATCTCACAGGTTTGCTAATCTGACAGAATACCTCTGCTTTTACAACTCAATAACAAAACAGTTTGACAGATTTCAAAATACTGTATTTCAGTCTATACGCTCAGTTTACTGGTGAAAATAAGTGTTGAATGCAAGACTTTGGTGGGTGTAAAAAGATGTCCGCTTGCTGACTTCTAACTGTAGCCTTACTAGAGACAAATGCGGGGTGTACCAAGATGGTGGCGATGCAACATCACTTCCGTTGCCAGATTTAAGGGGTCACCTAATCTGACAGAACACCTGCAAGCACTGATTCCTGTACTGATTCCACCTCCTGACACTCCTCCTCTCAGCATCTCTGTAGTTCAGAAGGCAGGCGCTGTGAAATTTGTGACACAGCAGTGCATATTCACAGGATATAGCACATAAGTGTGACAGAATTGATAACATGTGAGGATCTTCAAAAAGTATGTTTTCAAATTTCAAGATAGTTCAACAGTTCATATTAATAGGAGTAGGCCTGGAAATAATGCAAAAATCAATATATGATTTGACCATAGGTACAGTATTCTTTAACTTGATTACAGATGATGGGACACACAAATTTCAGTCCCAGATCTAGTCCGGTCCATTCCTCAACATGACCACTCCTATACTGCACGTCTGAATTTGGAAGGCATTGGCCTCGTTCCAGGAGCATAATAGAAAAGGCAGCTAGCTGCTATTTTAGTCCTTCTTTTTGGCAGTTTTTTTTCTGTAAATTCTACTCTTGGTAATAATACAGTCCAAGTGAATAGCTTAATATGAACTTTAGATCTTAATACAGTATTACACTATATTAGAAGGTCATGCTAGAGAGCAGGGGTCAACAAATCCCAGGCGCAGGTCGCCATGGTGACTAGAAATTGAATACTAGCGCCTGGGCTTTTGTCAGCCTATTCACCGTTGCAGGGATGCACAATTTGTATTGCGATGCCTGGGACATGCAGTTCCGGGCACCGGGCAGGTAGTTTATTCTACATTTAGCAACAGGGTTCACTTGTCAAGTGAAAGCATTTGGGCGGCTCTGCTATCACCCAATTGCTTCCACACACACGGGTAAAGTGCCCTCCCCGCGCACCCCCCGATATGTATCCTGGGCTCCGCTTGCCCATCTGCGGGTCTGGGACCAGCATAGCAGGTGCCGCAGGGAAGAGGGGAAGGACGGAGCGGACACACATCCACTCTCTTCCCCATGTAGCACCCTCCACGCTAGGTAGGTGTAGTGAGAGCTTTTTGATAGGTGAAGTAAAATCTAGTCAGGCCTGACTGAGTGCAGGCCTGATTGTTTTGATTCCGGGCTGGGAGTGGCTCAGGTAGGATTGAGTGATTCACAGAATGGTGTCATCAGGACCTCCCACTTCTTTCCAGAAGGTTCTGGTATTTTCTGGACAGAGAGCTGGGATGGGAGGTGTAGCCATCTGGGGTGTTCTAAGGAGCCCTGACCAATCCCCAATCTTGGCTGGCAGGGGACAGGCCTCCTTAAATACCCGGGGTCAGTCCAATCGGGGAGGAGAAGTTCAGTTGGAAGTCTGAAGATGGAGTAGTGTGGGCTTTCGTGGCTAGGGGAAGCTCTCAGTCTGGGGGGGATGACCCCGGGCCTGGAGTGCTCGGGTGCTGCCAGGAGGAGAGAGATCTTGGTAGGTAGCAGGCACAAGGCAGAGCGTAAAGGACAGCAGGAGAGAGCACTTTCCGGGAGAGATCTTTAGTGGGGAACTACAGGTGTCAGGATGTCGGTGAGCAATATACCCTGGGAAACTGTTAGAGGCATGTCGGGGCGGATTAGGGTGAGAGACAGTCTAGGAAAGGTGTAGAAGCTAGTATGGGAACCCTATGTTGCTGTGGTAGAGGAGAAGGCCAACGCAGCTGAAATAGCTGACTGGGCCTGGAGCAAGAAGATGGTCTGGGAGTAGTAGTCCATCAGGCCGGCTAGCACATCAGTGTACCTACACACTAAGGGACCAACTGTCCCTACCTGTAATGGACGGTTCTGAGGTCCTGTGCATAGCGTGGCAGACCTCACCATGTGCTAGACAGGCTGGAGGAGTGGAGAAGGCCTAGTAAATTTTCTTCTGGGCCTGGAAAAAGTAATGTGCATGACAGAAGTACAAGGAGTGTAACGGTCAGCAAGTGATGTGCTGGAGGAAGATGGAGAGAAGTATACAGTATACTGGCGAATGTATATAGTCGGTCCCATGTACAGAACTGTTCAATTTATGGACATCCCATAATCATCCCTACCCCATCCATGTTCAATTCCCCTAATGAAGAAAAACAAAACAAAGTACCAGCCTGTTCTGTGACTCCGGATGTGCGGAAAAGTGTGATTGAGGGCAGTGTGATCAGTTGAATCACAACACTCAGCCACCCCTAAGGGGACCATTGGCCACACCCATCTTGTTCCTGACCCAGAAGTGAAGTGTACAACATCACTTCCAGGTCCCTGTTGACAGTTTCCCCAACCAGCATGTCTGGGAAAGAATGTAATGCAGTGCGATCTGCACTGTATTACATTCAGTGGAGCACAGGGGAGACATTCAGAGTCTATTACACCCTACATATCTCATTAAAGAGAACCTGTCACCAACAAATCATGACATAGGGGACTTTTTGTCCCCTATGTGATGAAAAAAAGTTAAGAAAAAAAAATGATTGTAAAAAATTAAAGTTACACCCAAGCACATAACCCCTCCCCCCCCAAAAAAAATGTTGAGGCTATTTACGAAAGTGGAGTAAACAGTTCTCTTGTTAGCATATAAGGCACAGATTCAGAGTCCATCACCAAAGATACAGAATGCAGCTCAGTAAACTGGCACTGTAGTTATTATTGCTCTCTTCAGGCACATCAGTGGTATACAAGGCACATATTGATTACTTGCCATAGGTCGGTGTCCACAGGGCCGATCCTGGGCGGGTGCCCGGGGTGCACTGCACCCAGGCGCCGCGGGTTGCGGGGCGCCAAACTGTAAGAGTTTTCTCCTCTCCATGTTTGCGGTGCTGATCCCTGCCGAGCAGCTTCCCGGAGGGCGGTGGCTGTGAGATGAGAAGAGCCGCTCTATTCAGCTAATGAAATTCAGAGGAGGAGCGGCACCCCCCCCTCCCCAATACACGAACCCACATTGAAATT
>BLSH010215040.1:1294372-1307017 GCA_018402905.1 Glandirana rugosa | reverse complement strand
GGGGGGTCGTACCCCACGAGTGGCCAAGAGGATCCTATACCTGCCACTATTGAGGGGGGACTAGCGCTCCCGAATTTCCTGATTTATTACTGGACGGCAGTGCTCGTCACGGTCCGCTGGTGGTTCTCCCAGCCCCAGCAGAACCCAGCAGTTAGGCTGGAGGTGGCGGTGCTGGGCTCCTACGCGGCCCTTAGCAATTTGGTCTTTCGGGGACCGAGGGCTCACCTGAAGGTCACTGTCTCGATGGGGACCACGGTTGTGGTATGGAAGCTGGCAAGGAGGATTTATAGTACAGCCAACCGCTTTTCACCACACATCCCCCTATGGGGGAATCCAATGTTCCCCCACCTGCGGACTGTGTCTGACCCGGCGGCGTGGGCTGGCAGAGGCATTACTGTGCTCAAGCACGTATTGAAGGATGGTAGGTGTATGTCCTTCCGAGAGATGCGTAGTACCTTCTCAATACCCCCCACATTTCAATTTTGATGCTACCAGCTACGCCACACGCTGATGGCGCACTTCCCAGAGCAAGTGAACCTGGGGTCTGACCCGATAGGGAGGTTGCTTACCTCTAGGACAATGGGCAAGCCATTGTCAACACTATACCTCTACCTTACGGTTGCCCATGACCTCAAACCAACTAAAACCATGGACAAATGGAGGGCGGATATTCCGGGGTTGGGGGAGGAAGACTGGGAGGACTGCATATCAGAATTTATACCCTCTCTGATCTTGGCCAAAGATAGACTTATACAACTGAAGTTTTTACATAGAGTATATTATACCCCACAAAGACTGGCGGACATCTACCCCTCGAGGGACCCACAGTGCACTAGGTGCAGGGTGGAGATGGGATCATTCTGGCATATGTTCTGGGCCTGTCCCCGGCTTGGACCATACTGGGAGGCTGTAGCGGATACTCTGGGTACGGTGACTGGCTTACATATTACGCCAGACCTCAAGCTGATGCTGCTAAGCTGCGTGACGGACATAGAAGGGGATATATATATGAGGCTTTGCCAGACATACACCTTCTTCTATGCTAGACGGGAAATCCTGTTTCGATGGAACTCGGCTGAGGTCCCGACCAGTACAGTGTGGATCCAGTCGGTTAATAGAGTACTGCCCCTCTACAGGATAACGTACGAAAGTAGAAGATGCCCTAAAAAAATCCATAAAATATGGGATGAGTGGATAGTGAGCTGTGGAGGAACGTAATCCTGATTTAACCAATGGGTGTGGGTTGCCGTCCCCCCCCCCCCCCCCGGAGCCTTCTAGCAATTAGGCAGCTGTGCCCAGATCCCTTCCCCTTATCCTCCCCCCCCCGCTTCTATCTCCCTCCTATTCTTTTTCCTTGCTCTCCCCCCTCTTCCCCCCGTGGTCCCCTGTCCCGTCCCCTTCTGCCTCCCCCCCCCTAAAAACGGGACCCACTGGAGGGTGAGGTAAATGCGGCTGACCCGTAATGCACAGCAAAAACCTTTTTCTTTTTTGACCCTGTCAAATTCAATAAAATATTTGTCTGATAAAAAAAAAAAGAAAAAAATGTTTTTTGTGTAGCAGCCTCCCCAACACCCCTTAATTACTTACCTGAGTCCCCATCTCTCTCCAGCGATGTCCACAAGTGTCTTAGCCGTCCCAGACACTCCTCCTGATTGGCTGAGACACAACAGTGGCACCACTGGCTCTCGCGGTTGTCAATCAAAGTCAGTCAGACAATCAGGGCAGAGAGGGGGCGGGGCCAGGTCAGGGCTGCATGTCTGAATGGATACACGGAGCTCTGACTCATCTCGGGTGCCACCATAGATAGCTGCTGGTACTCGATAGGAGGGAGGGGCCAGGAGAGCCAAAGAGGGACCCGAGAAGAGGAGGATCCGGGCTGCTCTGTGCAAATCCAACTGCACAGAGGAGGTAAGTATAACATATTTGTTATTTAGAAAAAAAAAACAAGACTTTACAATCACTTTACCTAGCAATTGTGTTATATTCCTCTAAACCTCCAGTCCATCTGTACAGTGGCACAGTGCCACGTGCAGGATGAAGGACAACTGCAGCTGCCTACAAGCAGTTACATTCTTGTTAAATGGTTTGTTTCAACCCGCTAACTAACACTTTAGCGGAATAGCTTGGTCTGTTAAAGGGAGGTCTTTAAACAGACCAAGCTGTTCCGCTTTCTATCTTTTGTCCACCTCTGGATATTTGTGACTGCACTCTGAAAGAGAAAGGTAGAGAGAATGCTTTGCAGGGCTACTGAAAGAAAACTATTCCTTCCCGCAAAAGGAAGGCCCAGGGAGCTCCCCAGGTTCTCCTGGTTTCAGAGGGGGTGCAGAGGACGACTTCTCTGGAGTGGGTACTGGAGTTTCCCTGTGTCCCAAAAGACGTTATGGACATTGTTGAGGTCTTCGGCACCAACTGGGAAGAGGAACTGGTTTGGGATTACTTGCATGCTCCTAAATCCCAGAGGGGACCTCACAACCAAGACGCTTGTGCCCAGTTCCAGGATATGAGGAGGGAGTAGAGCCTAGGAAGGGCCATCTACAGGGGTCGAGTAGTTATCATTAAAGCCAGGTGGCCCAGCAGAAGTTACTCCATTGCCAAGAGGAGTCCCAGCTGAGAAGTCATCAGACTGCCTTATCCAGACATGTATTGGTGAGGTAAGGGGTTGACGCAGAATTCCAGCCTGAAGAAAAGCAGCTGATGCATTGGGGGAACCCCCCTCCCATTAAATGGATTAGGCCAGACCATATCACCTACCCTTTCTAGATGTGTGGTCCATGGAGAAGAAGTGGTGGTAAGACCTAGAGCATTGCTTAAAGAGGTTGATGCTACATAATCCCCTGCTGACAGAATGGACAGCTAGTTAGCTAGTGTGATGATTGTGTTATCCTCTGTTTTCCTCTGTATCTGCAGAAATCATCATGGACGGCTGTCCTCCTGCTCAAGTATGGGACTGTTTCCAGTGCTCCTACCATTTTGGCAGGGGAGGGCTTCCCTTTAGGGGAAGTGCTCCGGTAAACATGTACATATGTTGGTATTGGTGACTTTGCTAGCTACAGGGATCTGCAGTCAAGATGTACATATATGGTATGCACGGTATGTTTGAAAGAAAATGTATATTTTTGATACTACTAAATTATTTGTAAAAAACCCTTTTCCAAGTTTGTTCCCTTTTCCCCCTCCCCTTATTTTCTTATGGGATGCCCTTGCTCCAGGGCACAGGAGCCATTTTTTTTCGAGCCAATGGGGACATGGCTGATTTTTATAGGGAGGTGAGTGTAGCACCCTCTGGTGTGCTACTCGTGGTAGTGCAGGTAAATTATAGTCTGGCTCGGGGCTAAGCCTGAGCCATGGGTCAGGGTTATTAGACTTCAGGGCTGCATCCAGGCAGTTCTCTGGCGCCTCCCCGTGGTTCTACAATGTTCTAGAAATAAGTTGGAAAAAGCTTGGAGGGTTGTCTTGCACATTTAGGGGCCCTTAGCCAATCCCCAGGAAGTGGGCCTGGCAGGGCACTAAGTCAGCCCTTAAATAGACATGAGTCATGCCAGCAGGGGAGGCGGTGGAAGATGGAGATGCATTGTTGAGGGGGCTGTCGGTAGCCCTTGAAGAACCCCTGCCAGGGAGGGGTTTTACTTCGGACAGGAGCTTGGGTGACTGGCCTGGAAGGATCCTACCAGAGGAGGCTTGGAGGGAGGCTTTACCGGAGAGGCAGAGGGAGCAAGGAAGGACAGTGTGAATAGATCAGCATGGTGCAGGGACAGACAAGGGGAGAGACTGCCACATGTAGCAGATCTCTCTTGAAGACAGTGATGCGCTTAAGTCTTCAGCCTTGCCCTGGGAGATCTCCAGAATGTCAGTCGGGTGGACTGGTGCAGTGTGTCAGTTGGGTAGGCTGGGAATAAGAAGCAGCCAGGTGGGCTGGTGAAGCAGCAACCAGATGGGCTTGCATTTTCTGCAAGAAGTAGAGCTGGTACCAGTATCTATATAGAAGCAGAAGGTGTTGCAGGATGCAGTTCACTCCACATGTGCTACTTTTCTGAGGGACTGAGAGTTCCTAACCTGTAAGGGTCTGTTGCTAAGCTAACAAAAGACTGTTATTTCTAAAGGTGTGAACCAAGCGGGCCTGCACAGAGGATCAAGATTTGTGCAGGAGGAAGAAGTGGAAGCTGTAAACAGTTGTCCCTGGTTCTGATGTTACTGTCAAGTTTGGCATCTCATAATTCCCATCCCCATGCAAGTTATTATGCCCTAATAAAACAAGAAAAACAAGCTCAAGGACTGTTTTCTGTGTCTGGATGCAAGTTGGAGATGCTATGTGCCTGGATGTGCAGCAGTGAGGAAACCTGACAGTTGCTACATCTGTAAAATTGACATAATCACTTAAAACGCAAGCGGAGGGAGAGTACAAAAGGACATCATCATTGAGCTGTACCTTGGATACCATAGTGCCTAAGTATGCCTTTTGTCTTGGGAAAAAGCTAATACAAATACAGCTAGCATCTAAACTATATTTTTTGACTCAGCCGCTAGCAGGTTACCTGGCAGGTTACCCAGAAAAGTACAAGGTTATTTGCTATGTTATCTTGTTTATCTCATAAAGTATTATTTCATCTTTATGTGGCTCCTTTCCTACTTTCCTCCATAGACGCCCACTGAAATTCCCAGTTATATCCAGACTCTTGCTCCACATCAGGCCTGCATTTTATGTGTCATGCATAAAATGCAGGCTGTGTTGTGGAATCTGTGGCCTAATGCTACAGAGAGAACTCATTGATGGGTTTTTATACAGCCTCAGGATCACAGGGCAGAGTATACAGCTCAGAATCACAGGACAGAGTATGCAGCTCAACATCACAGGACAGAGTATACAGCTCAGCATCACAGAACAGAGTATACAGCTCAGCATCACAGGACAGAGTATGCAGCCCTAGATTCACAGGACAGAGTATACAGCCCCAGAATCACAGGACAGAGTATACAGCCCCAGCATCACAGGGCAGAGTATACAGCTCAGCATCACAGGACAGTATACAGTACCAGAATCACAGGACAGAGTATACAGCCCCAGCATCACAGGGCAGAGTATACAGCTCAGCATCACAGGACAGAGTATACAGCTCAGCATCACAGGACAGAGTATACAGTCCCAGAATCACAGGATAGAGTATATAGTCCCAGAATCACAGGACAGAGTATAAAGTCCCAGCATCACAGGACAGAGTATACAGCTCAGCATCACAAGACAGAGTATACAGCTCAGCCTCACAGGACAGAGTATATAGTTCATCCTCAAAGATCAGGATATATAGCTCAGCCTCACAGGTCAGGGTATATACACTGGCTGTAGGATAACTAATCAGGGGAAGGGGGTTAGCTCTCTTCTGTTGTCCTGGGTCCCCCACTGTCCCTGACTACTGCTTCCTTTTTCCTACTATTTAAATACCGTTATTGCCTTTTCTCTTCTTTCTTATGGAAAGTAATTTGATGGGCTGCTCCAGACCACAAACAAATCACTGAGTGTCTTTTATATGTGAACACAAGCTGGGGGCTACAAGGAATCTGGCATCTGAATGCTCTTGATGAAAGTTGGTCTTGGCTTGACAAAGGTGACAATACTGGACTGAAAAGGTGGTGATGGAAATTTCACATATAGCTCCCCAGGACCCCTGGCCACTGCCATACAGTCTTCAGCCTGGGATAACTTGTGATCATAGTATAGCCCTCTGTTGTATGCATAACATATTTCCAGGAGATGTTATTTCTACATGAACGAGGATTAGTCATGTTATAGAATCACACATTTGGTATGCCTATCAAGTCATCATAAGCAGACAAAATGGATAGCTGATGCTATCAATCACCAGCAAAAGACGAACATTCAGTCTTATATGAGATACATATATTCACCAGGACCAACATTGTATATTGCATTCTATGTGTTTTGCAAGACTCAGCAGCACAATCTGATATGGTATATAAATATATACAACAGGCATTAAAGATAACAGAGTTTTTTAACCATATTCAATCTATGCATTGCTGATGGCTGATGAGCATGGCGCAGCACTGATGCACCCCCCATCAGGGTCGGCCGGGAAGGCTCGAGGCACGGACAGCTGCTGGCTGGAAACCCACCCCCCTGGGAGGTCCGAGCGGCACTTACTGGTTCAGGTGGGCTTGCTGCTGTGGTGGGCTTTCCTCCTGTGGGCATGCAGGCAGTGGCGGCTCCGGCTCCAGTAGTGTGTTACCTCTTCCAAAGTGCCGCTAGGCATCCAATAGGATCACCTGGCACTTTGGCTAATCGGGAAACAGGTCTCACCGACCTGGCTCCTGATTGGCGGGGAGGAACTGTAGTGTGAAAATATTGAAATTTCATTCGCTATGGTCACACAATAGCCCACAGTTTTTTGAAGCCTATTAGAGCCTCCGGCATTGATCAGGTGCTTCAAAAGAAAGCACCCCCTCCCGCCCCCGCCATAGGAGTCCATGCGCCCAACGTCCTGAAAGGGGCCGGTCGCATGGATAGGGAGGGTGGCGGCAGGGATGGGGGGCAGAGCCCGTGCGCCCTCTATTCATGGGCTGCCACTGTTAGTCCAGCCAGATGTTATGGGATCTCTTGATTCTCTTCCTAACTCTGAGTTTAATGCACCTCTCTCCTCTGCCATTGGATGGCACTGCTGCTGATGGCATTGGCAAAGATAAGGCATATATGAACTTGGAATATGAATGATAGGCTGCTCCAGCCAATGGGCAGGGGCAGGGTTTTTCTTAGAAGCCTGAGGCTTATCCGGGAGCACCTGGTTGCTAGGCAGTCTGAGGCCTACCCAGGACAAGAAGCCGCAGCACGGGGTTGGGGCTTCATGCCGGAAGCCTAACCAAGTTGCACGGGTTCTGCCAGCTGGAGAACCCCTCATTGATGGAGGTGAAGGGACAGAGTTCTAACAGAAGACAAATGTTCCTGTCTCCAGAGGTAAAGTGTGAACCAGGGTCAGAGGTAAAGAGGAATCTGTCGCCTATGAGGGACAACGCTCTTGTTATCAGAGGCCAGAGTCTGGAGTCTGAGAGAGTATCAGAGCAGCCTTTTTCACTAGCTGGGGGACAGTGAAAAAGTTGGGAAAGTTTAAGCAGAAGTCAACCTAGGAACCCAGAGGAATACAGGGGGTGAAGCTTGCAAGAGAGTTCAGAAATTGGGCTGAAGTAGCCGAGGAAGGGACCCAGCAAGTCGGGAAATACAGCAGTTGGCTGTAGGAAGCACAAGGAACCAAGTGTCAGTGAGAGTCCCAGAAGTCTTGTTGAGAGACTGTAAGTGCAAACTCCTGAAGCTACAGTGGGAGGCTGTGTGACGAACATTGCACAAAACAAAACACATGACAGCGCACTAGAAACCAGTGAAGTAAGCCAGATCTGTTGCTAAAACGTGATGTAACATAAATTAGGGTTTTTTAATTTATAGTCCTTAAACACAATGAGAGTCTTTGCACCAAAGGGCTGCACCTTGTAGAAGTACCCGATCTTCTGTAGTGGAGAAAAAGCCTCTAAGAGTAGCTGATAAGAACACAGTTTTATTAAAAGGTATAAAAACTACTCACAAGAGTGGTAGAACATGAAGCATTGCAGTATAAGCCACTGCCAGCTATACATGGGTCCACTTATGATCTGCTGGGCCCAGGGTGGGCACGGATGGCGGCTGGCTGTGGATCAGAGGGCTCCGTCGGTGGCTCCCGGCGTCTCCTCTACCACTTGCAGTAGTCCGTGACATCACTTCTGGCTTCGGCAGCGTGGGTATGCAAATAACGGCGACGCGTTTGCGAGGCTACGCCCCTTCTTCAGGCCGTATCTCTGTGTGACGGAAGCCAGATCTGCACAATGGGGATACCAAATTTGGTATGTGCATCAATCTGTGAAGTCCAAGGTGCAAGTTCAATGTTCGAGGAAATTGTTCTAGTCAGGCAAAGCTCAGTTGGAGGGCCTGTTGGACTTTATATCTACCTTAAGAGTCTTAGAAACATAGAAACATAGAAAAGTGACGGCAGAAAAAGACTGAGTAGTCCATTGAGTCTGCCCCTTTTTATTTATTTATTTAATTTTTTTTTTTTTTTTTACATTAACCTTGTTGTCTGACTATGGATTTATGTTTATCCCAAGCATGTTTGAAGCCATTTACTGTTGACTGTCTCACAACCTCTGTTGGTAGTTTATTCCAATCATCAACCACCCTTTTAGTAAAATAATACTTTCTAAGATTAGTTTTGAACTTCCCCCCAGTTAGTTTGAGGTCATGTCCCCGTGTTCTTGATTTAGGTTTCATATTGAAAAGACTGCCCTCCTGGACCCTATTCACCCCCTTGATGTATTTAAAGGTTTCAATCATGTCTCCCCTCTCCCTTCTTTCCTCCAGTCTTATTCAGAGTTTCGGAGTCTGCTAAGTGCTGTTGCACCTACCTAAAGGGTGTCCTGGCCCTAACCTAAAAGTAAAAGTACTCAATTTATTGAAGAGTAGGAGCATCATAGCAAAGTTGAACGCAGGCATATTAAAATACCCATAAAGATCAGCATGGTACAAATACGTAGTCATCATAAAGATGTATATACATGATACAGTAAATTGATGATAAAATTGTATACAGTTGCACAGCTCACTTCCTCAGAAGTGGATGCATAGTATCTATAAAATAAATTTTCATTGCGTATGACACATATTGTATGTAATTGATGGAGTATGAAGCAGGGGACCTATGTCAAAGTACCCCATACTTACAGGTTGGCAAATAGACTCCAGAAGCTGACCCCCAAAGGCGGCAACGGACAGCATCCCCCCGGGAGCTGAAGGGGTGAGGTCAGTGGCACCCAGCTGGGAAGCAAGCGGAGGACAGGCATGGCAAGCGCAAGAAAAGGGAAAGTGTCCCTCAGCGTTCTTCACGGTCCGAACATTGTTACGTACTGGGAAAAGGGAATATATGTATAATATATATATGTACATCATGATCAATAGATCACTGTTCATCAGTCAAGTAGGTAAGTATCATACAACTGGGTTCTAAGTTATGTGTAAGAACACGTATAAAGGATGCAAGGAAAGAAAATAATAATAAGCCAAAGAAGATGTTAGCCTAGTGACAGTATGGAAGAATGTGAGTGGAAGTGGCAAAAGTGACGTTGAAAGTGAGGAATGATGAGAAAAGTAGTAATATCTGAAAGTACCTGAGACAGATAAGAGGAAAGTATAAAGGCAAGACCACAAAAATGAATGATGAGTGACAAGTGGTTATATACAGATAGCTGCTTCTATCTGCACTATGCCTAGTGACCCACTCTGTGAGGATGGATGTCAGCTCTCCCTGGCCCTGAAGGGCGCCATTGACTCTTTAGATTTCGGGGCCTGGGCTACATTATCATTGACATTCACAAAGGAAAAAGAAAGAGTTTTAAATTGCTGGAAAATTCCAACTCCCTAATTGCTTCTTTTTTTTTTTAAGAAAAAATGGCACACGATCCCAAAGATTTGCCAAAATACATAGCAGGGTCTGTTATGCATTGTATGTGAACACTGGAGTACTCTATGTGTAGTTTTTGCCGGATATGAAGTTTTATTTGCTGTCAATTTAAAATGTGTAATTTTTTTCTCTAAATGCCACTTTTGGTGTAGCACATCCTACAGCAAGAATGCAGAAAACAATTAGCGTAGTCCCCCCCCCCCCCCACCATGATTATGAGTACAAGGCCCTCATCCCCAACAACCCTTATCCAGTGGTTGGGGTCTATGGGAGTGGCGCTTTTTTGAATATGCAAATTTCTGTTATAATAAGGGGCCCCAGATTCCACCAATCCCCCCCTCATATGAATGAGTATGGGGTACATAATACCTTTACTCATTCACAGAAATAAAAGATGTCACCCAAACCTTTGACAAGTCCTTTATTTAAAAAATTTAAATCCCAAGAAAAGTCTATTGTTGAAAACTCCATAGTCAATCACGATGTTCCCTGCCACCAACAAAAAAAAAAAATCCTTATGTGCAGCTGCACACAAAGCTGAATGACAGCTACCAGAGCTGTCATAAACTATATAAAGAAAGGGGTGGGGATAGTGGTGACATTGCTGCCCAATAATGACCATAGCCATTCAATACTCCATTTCCCATCCATTTGCCTAGTGGGCAGGAATTCCAGGCCATGTAAGTTAATGGGCCGAGAGACATCACTGGTTGGTCAAGAATGCAGCCGGAGCAAGCAGCCGCTGTTTCCTTAGCAACCATTGACAGCTGGGATAGCGGTGACATAATTGCTCAAATATGCCCATGCCAATGTTCTTAGTTTCCAATATGTGCTTCCTACTGGACTGCATTTAGAAACCAGTTCAAGTCCAAGGTTGCAGATTCAACTACAGAACCTTAGCTACAGGTGCCCAACTACACTGTTTTCTATAGTTAAAGAGGAACTATAGTTTCTGAAAAAGTTACAAATACTGTAGCTGCTGACTGTTAATAAACAGACACCTACCAGTCCAAGAGTCCAACGCTGTCCTCTCCTGGGCCGGTTCTTTGCCAGTCTTCGTGCCCCTGGTGGCGCCATCTTGGATGAGGGAAGCAGGTCGTGACTTCCTGGGGTTTCACAGCTGGCTGTCCACTGCACATGGGAAAAGTGCTTTGCATTTTTAGAATGGTCCAGCAGTCCCAGGAGGTTGTGGGTGGGTGAAATTAACTTCCACTCTGCTCACCTAGCGGAAGCGGGAACAGGTAACTGTCAGAAATAGGTACCCACACCCAGAAAACAAAAACTTTACTATAATGAGAGAGGATGGGGGGGAACACATTTTAGCCTGTAAATGTTGCACATATTGTTAATGAACTTCACTGTGCAAAAGTGGGGTGGGTGAAATCATGGTGCTTTAATAAATGGTAGCTGCAATGGAACAAAAGGTATTTATCATTCTAAGGGAACAGGGGTGTAACTGACAGAACAATCACGCAGTACATAAAACATACACATAAACTGAGCAGGTA
The DNA here is from genome assembly GCA_018402905.1 of Glandirana rugosa. Lineage (NCBI taxonomy): Eukaryota > Metazoa > Chordata > Amphibia > Anura > Ranidae > Glandirana > Glandirana rugosa. The sequence continues at coordinate 1,296,021 of BLSH010215040.1, read as the reverse complement.
TACTACAAAATGATTCTGACTTATATACCAATGGCAAAATGAAAAAATTCCATGTACTCTGTATGCTGGAAACATCTTCCTCTAAAACCGCCACTGACCATAATGCAGCTTGTTCTGTGATCATGCCATGGTTGGTTTTACTTGTCACAGGAACATAAACTAGATAATTTCAGTCTATCTCAGTCAAGGTTATGGCTTAGAGAATCATCTCTCTCTTTTTTCACAAGCAGGATAATAATTAGAGTTGAGCGAACCCGAACTGTAAAGTTCGGGTCCGTATCGAACTTTTGGGTGTCCGGGACCCGGACCCGAACCCGGACTTCGGGTCCGGGGTTCTGGTATTTTAATAAAAGTTTTGAAAATTGCTGTAAAAAAGTCCTGGAAAGTCCTAGAGGTCTGCAAAAGGAAGGAAAATTGGGGTAAGGGTCGGACAAGTGCCCTACAAAGAAATGGGGATAGGGAAATAACTTAAAATAATAAAAAAAAAAAATCACATAAAAAAATCAAAAATGGAGGTGGATGTGGACCATCTTCAAACTGTGAGAAAAGTATAAATGATATACTTTTCACAGGAGTAAATGATTCACCACACCACTACATCCTGGTAAATTAGATAAATATCCTTCCCAGGAACAATGGTCTTAAGCTGGATCTAATATTCGGCCGGTCCCTACCGTCTATGGCCATTCCCGCTTCAATTGGACATTTCTGCTCTCTCAAATGGGACTGTTGGAAAAGTATCACTTGATCAGCGGTATGCAGCCAATGGCTGCTGCCAGAACACAATAGCACAGCAAGGAGGATTCCTTCATCCACCCCGAATGTGTGGATGGGGGAATCCGTTCATGTTTTTTTTTTTTTTGATGGTCTGAGCACTGACAGGCTGACCCCCCACACCTTCAACCTCTGCAGCAATGCTGGCAGCACTCATATGTCTATTTCCCAAAGACAACCTTTGGATATGACGCTAAGCACGTGCACTCAACTTCTTTGATCGACCATAGCGAGGCCTGTTCTGAGTGGAACCTGTCCTGTTAAATCGCTGTTCAGGGTCTTGGCAATCTTCTTATAGCCTAAGCCATCTTTATGTAGAGCAACAATTCTTTTTTCGGATCTTCAGAGAGTTCTTTGCCATGAGGTGCCATGTTGAACTTGCAGTGACCAGTATGAGAGAATGAACATGATAACACCAAATTTAACACACCTGCTCCCCATTCACACCTGAGACCTTGTAACACTAACGAGTCATGTGACAGGGAGGGAAAATGGCTAATTGGGACCAATTTGGACATTCCCCTCGTCCACACAATTTAAACCACAATAGTACAAGTAAGAGAGTATGACCAGTGACGTTCAAGTTGTACCGTGGAGTACCGTTTCTTGAGAGACTTCTAGGCTTTTTTCTTAACAACGAGATGTATTTCTACCGAATCCGATATTCTTCTAACGGTTCTGGGACTTGTCGCTAAATTGTCCTGTCCAAGGTGAGTCTTGTCCGGAGCGATACCAGCTAGTTTCTTCAACTCACGTGCACGAATCGCAGTATAGGTTTCCAACAGAAACCCTTTATCTGTATACTCACGACGGTCGTAACGACGTCTCCAACTTCCACACCCCCCAGTCGGACAGTCACGAGTCTGGTAGTTTTT
>BLSH010215040.1:1272738-1283400 GCA_018402905.1 Glandirana rugosa | reverse complement strand
GACAGGAGGGGGATGGTGTAATGGGCAGGGGGGATGGTGACCGTAGGGATGGTGGGATGGTGACAGGAGGGGGGTGGTGTAATGGGTGGGGGGATGGTGAGAGGAGGGATGGTGGGATGGTGAGAGGAGGGATGGTGTAATGGGCAGGGGGGATGGTGAGAGGAGGGATGGTGGGGATGGTGAGAGGAGGGATGGTGTAATGGGCAGGGGGATGGTGACAGGATGGGGGTTGTGTAATGGGCAGGGGGGATGGTGACAGGAGGGATGGTGTAATGGGGACAGGAGGTTATGGAGGGATGAAGACAGGAGGTCTTTAGAAGTGGGGACATAGATTTTGGTGATCCTAGTGGCTACCAGGGATTTCACCTCACTTTCTGTGGTGGTTATGGAACAGAAATTAAGGGGAAATCTCTCTATTTGGAAATAAGTGAAATATGTTTTTTTACCTTGTTATCAACCTTAAATCATATTGCTATTTGCATAGTGTACTTGTTTGTTGCCTAAATACTGGAATTTGCACTTAAACCTGTAATTTTGTAACTTTTGTAGAATGCCAGTAAAAACTTGGCTGTGCCAGTAAATTTTGGGTGTTGTGCCAGTAAATTTCAATCTGGTAGGTTGGCAACACTGCACTGGCTGATGACGTTAACAGGGTCCGACGATCAGACACGCGTGCACATACCCCAGGGGCGTGCGAGTGTTGCCATAGTAGCGCCACAGCGGGGGAAAGGGCGCCGCGGACACAGTGCTCATCCAACCTGATGCACCAGCTTGTAATGTTGTCCATCAGAACGCCAGAGAGAGGAGACAGGGATCGCTCCAGCATCCTGCCGGATAGGGAAACCGCTTCACCATGGCTGCGAAGGCAAGCAAGGACATGGCCCATCATGAAGCTTTCCATAGATGGGGTCCCTGCTGAGATGGTTGCATGCTCGCCCGGGAACAACAGCCCAAACTGCACCTAGTGGTGAAAGATAGAATGATCACTCTTTGGGGCACCCATGCAGCATATGCACTGAGAGAAATAGTAGCGTTTAGATGCTCTATCCATAGCGTCTCGCGTTGTAATATACGTTGGTCCCAGTTACCCCCTCGTGGGTCTTCTGGGATCACTTCTAATATGCTAAAGGATACTGTAGTATTGTCAAATCTGTGGTGTAGCCCTATGTGTCTGGTTACAGGGGTCAGAATTTTACCATTTCCAGAGTAATAAATGGGATCTCCTATGCGTTTACCAAATTCAGGAATGGTTTTACCGACATAAAATGCAGAACATTTGCATTACATTAGGTAGATTACACCTCTGGTAGTACAGTCTGCATATCTATGCAGCCTGTTTCTGTTGATTAAGAAGGAGGGTAGTAGAGCCCTCTGTTACCCATGGGCATCTAGGACAATCTATACATTTGTATGTACCATGGGGAAGTGAGGGTGTCTCAGCCTCAGGAATATAGTGGCTCGAGACTAGGGTGTCACGTAGAGACGTGGCACGTCTGAATACCAATTCTGGAAACGGTTTCACATATTTTTTTATGGTATAGTCTTCTGTTAGAAGATGCCAATGTTTGGTAACAATTGACCTGAGTTGGTTTTCATGGGCCGAGTATTTAGTAATCAATTTTACCGTTTGGTTATTCTTGTCTGTTTTGGTTTTGTATAGAAGAGATATTCTAGATTGTTTGGTAACCCTATTATATGCTTTTTTTAGATTTGTTTTTGAATATCCTCTGGCTAAGAGACGTTGTTGTAACTGGAAGGCTTGTACTTTGAAGTCACTGTCACGTACCTGACGGTGGAGTCTGTCTTGTGCAGGGAACAACCGCTCTTGCGCACCCGATTCAAGGACCCCTGGTAGTGGGGACAGAGGCCCAAGAGTGCGGGATGGCACGAGGGCTGGAGGGTCACTGATGACGTAGCGATGCTCCAGGAGACGTGCAGGTAGAAGGATGGTCGTTCAGGCTGGGTCGGCAACAGGCTGGCAGGAAGGTACAAAGGATCAGGCAAAAGAGTAGTCGAAGTCCAAGCAAGGTTCGTTAACGGGCGGGCAGCAGAGGTACAAGGGAGCAGACAATCGGATGGTCGTGGGTAGCCGGGGTCGGTGCAGGTAGCAGACAGCAGGTCAGGACAAGCCGGGTCAACAGGAGGCAGAGCAATACGGGAACAGGTATCCAGAGCCAAGGCTTACAGGTCGGGAACGCTGTAGAGCAAGCAGCACTTGGTCTCAGAAGTCCCCAGGCTTAAATAGGCCCATTTGGCGCCGTTTTCCGGCACGTGCGCGCGCACGGGAGCGCGCACACGCGCACGGGAGCGCGCGCACGCGCGCAAATGTGCGCACCACCGCGGAAATGACAGTTTTTAGCCAGGAGTGAGTGGTTCCTTTTCCTAACAGTCACTGTCATTTGTACAGTTTCTGCGGAGTCTCAAATATTGAGCATAAGGCATGCTTCTTATTAGAGGTGCTGGGTCAGTGCTTGTACTGTGCAGTAACGTATTACCTGCACTAGGTCTGCGGTATAAGTTAGTAGTGATAGGTCCATCCTTCTCTAATGTAATCTCAAGGTCTAAGAAAGAATTTTTTTTAGCACTGATGTTATGTGTAAATTTTAGGTTGTATGCATTATTATTTAATGCCTCTAGCATGGTGCGCAGGTCCATGTGTGATTCCATTCACACAATCAGCAGATCGTCTATATAGTGGAGCCGACACAGGACCTGCTGCAACCATGCTGAATATCTGTCGTCTGAGAATATGGAGCGTTCCCAGCTTCCTAAAAAGAGGTTGGCATATGAGGGTGCCCAGCACGTCGCCATAGCCACCCCTTGTATTTGCAGATAGGTAGTGTCCATAAAAGTGAAAAAAATTGTAGTGAGGATAAATCTAAGCAGTTGGAGGACGAACTGATTGAGAGGCCATGTATTAGAATCTTGTTCGTTTAGAAAGGTTTCTACAGCCTGTATACCTTTTTCATGAGGAATGCTTGAGTACAGAGCCTCAATGTCCACTGCAACAAGTAGCGCTCCTGGAGGAGCCTGTATATCTTCAATGTGCCTGAGGAGATCTGCAGTGTCTTGTATATATGAGGGTAATCACACGACATGTGGAAGCAGGAAAGAGTCTACATATCTGCTTGCATGTTCGGTCAATGACCCTATGCCCGATACTATCGGTCTCCCTGGAGGTTTTTTCTTGTTTTTATGAATCTTTGGAATTTAATAAGATGTGGGTATCCTATGGTGTTTAGTGTTCAAGTAATATAAATTATCTTTATTGATGGTTCCTGCCAGGAATGCCTCTACGCATACACATCGAAATAAATTTTCAAATGTAATGACTAGATCAGGGTCTATAGGGCGGTACCATTTTGGGTTGCCAAGAATGGGCAGGCACATGGATTGGTAATATCCATGAGTCGTTACTACAATGTTACCACCTTTATCTGAAGTCTTAATCACTATATTGGGGTTATCTTGTAGTTGTTTTAAGGCTGTTTGTTGTTGTGGAGAGAGATTGTGGTCTGTGGGATGCCATTGGGTGCGTTTAAGGTCTCTAATGGATTGATGTAAAAAGGACCATATATAAGGGCATAGTGAAAAGTCTGGGAACTTGGTTGATTTGGGTTTTAAAAGGTGGTTCCTTGGTTTGTGTATCCCTAAAAGATGGTAATGTAGGTCTATCCCCATTAGGTGTAGGTATATTTGTAATTTGAGTCTCCTGTTCTGGATCTGTTCCACTCTCATCATACAGCAACATAAGGTCTCCAAGAGCCCTACATTCTTCCATAGTAAAGTTTTTGGTTTGTACTTTTAACTCTATTTCCAGTCTTTTTTGGTTGTGTTCATCGTCAAATATATATTCGTATGTTAATTTACATGTAGGCACAGATGATGTGGATTACATATAATGCCAATCAGGAATCTGTTTATATATGGCGGTTACATTATATCTAAATGAGATAAAATACACAGAATATGTGATAAATAAATTATTCCAAGTAAAATGGGGGGCTCTACTTCATAACGGTCTAGTAGAGATCTCCCCATGTTTGGCGATATCAAATAAGACAAATATATGATTATATGTAATCCACATAATCTGTGCCTACCCCCGCCGCCGCAATATATTTGGATTTTCCCTATCGGCTTTTTAGCCTACGGAAATTCCACTATTGAGCAAGCCACTCTGGGGAGATCTCAAATGTGCAGTTTATGCCCAAGACAGCCCAAGAATTTCCAGGCACTGGAGGCATTTTGCCAAGAGGAATGGGAAGCTTTACCATCTGAGAAGATAAAGAACCTCATCCACAAATACCACAAAAGACTTCAAGCTGCCATTGATGTTAAAGGGGGCAAAACACGGTATTAAGAACTGGGGTATGCAAACTTTTGATCGGGGTCATTTGGGTAGTTTCTGTTGTCATTATGATTTAAAAAGAGTAAACACAGTTGATTGATAATAAATGGCTTCAGCCAAACACTGGCCATGAATGAAAGAAAGAGTGTTCTCATTCATATTCTCTGAAAAATGCCCAAGAAATCATAAATTCTGCCAGAGTATGCAAACTTATGAGCACAACTGTATATGTTGCCACTGTGACAAGATCAGACATAGTCGCAGCAGTGGGCATACTGTGCAGGAAAGTCTCAGCTTCCTGTCAGTGTGACTGGATCGCAATAAAAAGATTGATGTAGTACCTCAAATGAACAATTCAGCTGAAGTTACATTTACCAGCATCATCACATCCAAAACTGGTCAGATATGTGAATACTGATTGGGCCGGGGACTACACAGACCTCAAATCCACAAGTGGATTCATCTTACAGTATGGGAAAAGAACCATAAGTTGGTCTAGTCAAAAGCAAGTAACTGTTGCTCTATCTTTAACTGAAGCAGAGTGTATTGCAGCAGCAAATGCATGTCAAGAAGCCATATGGAATCGCCAACTTTTTGTGGACATTGAGATAGACATGTCAAAACCAATTCCCATTTTTGAAGACAACCAGGGATGTATAAAGCTTACACAATCAGAAAGGGTCAATCCTAGGACCAAACACATTGATGTCAAGTATCACCTACTGAGGGACAATCAAGAGCAAGGTGTTATTGACATTCAATATTGTCCATCAGAGGAGATGACTTCCCATGCACTCACCAAGCCTTTGTTGAAGCAAAGTCATAGTTATTTCCAGAAGAATCTGAACATAATTTGACAAAGCACATGCTGTTGAGAAGGGGTGTTAAAAGAAGCAACAGTAAGTAGCTTTCTATATTGTGAACTATATGCATTATACTTGTCCAGACTAGCAGGTGACACTGCACTATGATAGAAAGAAAATATCTTATCAAGTGTATAGAATTCTGCTTGAAATATAACTACTTTTGGCATGATCAAGCATATTATAAACAAGTAATGGGTATAGCCACGGGAGCTATATTTGCCCCCAGTGTGGCAAACACCTTCATGGTGCAGTGGGAGGAAGACAGTATCTACAAGAATTCTCAGGTAGATCTTACCTTCTACAAAGGATTCATTGATGATCTTATCATTGTTTGGAACGGAAGTAGGACATCATTGGAATCCTTCTTACAGAATTTAAATAGGAATGACAAAAACATACAACTTACCTGGAATATACAAGAAAAACTAATAGAATTTTTGGATTTGAAAATCCAGATTGAAGAAAATAAACTCTTTACTAGAACACATTTCAAAAAAAGTTGATCGTAATAGCTATTTGCCTCTAGACAGCTGCCATTTTAAACCTTGGCTATACAATATCCCCAAGGGACAACTAATTTGAATTAAACAAAACTGTACTACAGAAGACGATTACTACACTCAGGCTAATTTAATTGGGAAGAGATTCATAGATAAGGGATACACCGAACAGTCCATACAAGCACAAACTGAACAAGTCAATAAGATTGATAGAACATCCATGATATATAGAGATAAATAGAGTCCAACAACAACCAATGGAAGACCCACCTCTCACCTTAGATTTCAATGTCCAACATAAAGAAGTAGAGAAATTGATTAAGAGACATTGGCATATATTGAAAACTGATAATCATTTATGCAATATACTACTGGACAAGCCGTCATTCATTTATAAAAGAGCCCCCACTCTGAGGGACATAATCGTCAAAAACAAAGCAGAACCACCTCTGAAAAGAGAATTTACTTTTTTCACAGGGTTCTTTCCCATGTAAATATTATTATGCCTGAAGAAATTTAAAAAAAACAGAAGAAAAAAGTAGAATTTCAAGGCACTAGCATAGGAATCACGTACCCTATTAGAGAATTCATCAGTTGAAATACTGAGGGAGCAGTGTATGTTCTAGAATGCACGTGTAAATTACAGTAAGTTGGAAGAACAAAAAGAACTTTAAAAACTCGGATCACAAAACACATACAGAATATAGTTAAGGGATTTCCAAAGCATAGCGTAACTAGGCACTTTGCAGCAGTTCATGACTAGAGTTGGGCAAACCCGAACTGTAAAGTTCGGGTCCATACCGAACTTTGAAGCGTCCGTAACCCGAACCCGGACATTTGAAAAAAAGTTTGGGTTCGGGTTCTGGGTTCGGGTATTTGATCCCTCCTGTTGAATAGCTGCAGGGCAGCCAATCAACAAGCATTTCACTGGTTTGCCCTTAGAAGCCATCACAGCCATGCCTACTAATGGCATGGCTGTGATTGGCCAGTGCATCATGTGACCCAGCCTCTTTATAAACTGGAGTCACTTAGTGCTGCATGTCACATGCTCTTTGGCTAGTGTAGGGAGAGGATGCTGCCAGCGCTGTGAGGGACAGATTGCAGATATGATAACATCTCATCCTGCATTACAGAATGATCTGATTGTGGACTAGGTAGAGATTACTACTACTACTGCTTTGAGGGACAGATTGCAGATCTCATCCTGCATTACAGAACGATCTGATTGTGGACTAGGTAGAGATTACTACTACTACTGCTTTTAGGGACAGATTGCAGTTCTAATAACATCTCATCCTGCATTACAGAACGATCTGACTGGACTAGGTAGAGTCTACTGCTTAGAGGGACAGATTATTGTTCTAAAATCATCGCCTACTCCTATAGGGTCGGTTTCCTGCTGTTGCTGTAAGGGACAGATTATTGTTCTAAAATCATTGCCTACTCCTATAGGGTCAGGTTCCTGCTGTTGCTGTAAGGAACAGATTATTGTTCTATAATCATCTCCTAGTTCTAAAGGGAGAGGTTCCTGCTGGTCCTGTAAGGGACAGATTATTGTTGTAAAATCATCGCCTACTCCTATAGGGCCAGGTTCCTGCTGTTGCTGTAAGGGACAGATTATTGTTGTAAAATCGTCGCCCACTCCTATAGGTTCAGGTTCCTGCTGTTGCTGTAAGGGACAGATTATTGTTGTAAAATCATTGCCTACACCTATAGGGTCAGGTTCCTGCTGTTGCTGTAAGGGACAGATTATTGTTCTAAAATCATCGCCTACTCCTATAGGGTCAGGTTCCTGCTGTTGCTGTAAGGGACAGATTATTGTTCTAAAATCATCGCCTACTCCTATAGGGTCAGGTTCCTGCTGTTACTGTAAGGGACAGATTATTGTTCTATAATTATCTCCTAGTTCTAAAGGGAGAGGTTCCTGCTGGTCTTGTAAGAGACAGATTATTCTTCTAAAATCATCGCCTACTCCTATAGGGCCAGGTTCCTGCTGTTGCTGTAAGGGACATATTATTGTTCTAAAATCATTGCCCACTCCTATAGGGTCAGGTTCCTGCTGTTGCTTTAAGGGACAGATTATTGTTCTAAAATCATTGCCTACTCCTATAGGGTCAGGTTCCTGCTGTTGCTGTAAGGGACAGATTATTGTTCTAAAATCATCGCCTACTCCTATAGGATCAGGTTCCTGCTGTTGCTGTAAGGGGCAGGTTATTGTTCTAAAATCATTGCCTACTCCTATAGGGTCAGGTTGCTGCTGTTGCTGTAAGGCTGCAGCCCTCTAGCACTTGCCAGGACTTTTTTACAGCCATTTTTGTGCCGAAAAGTTGGGGTCCCCATTGACTTCAATGGGGTTCGGGGTCCGGGGTCAAGTTCGGGTCAAGTTCGGTACCGAACCCGAACTTTTTCGCAAAGTTTGGCCGGACCCGCCGAACTCGAACATCCAGGTGTTCGCTCAACTCTATTCATGACAAGAACCCAGCATACCTACAATTTTAGGGTATAGAGAGATACAATAAATATGGAGAGGAAGCCACATGGTCAGGACCCTCAGTCAGAAGGAATCCAGATGGATGCATACTTTAACCTCCCTGGCGGTATTCCCGAGTGTGGCTCGGGGTGGAATTTCAGTACCAAGAGCGGTAACCCCGAGCCACACTCGGGATTGCATCGCTGGATCCAGGCAATGTTACTTACCTTGTCCCCTGGATCCAGCGATGTCCTCCCACGGAGTCAGCGTGTCTCCCCGCGGCCAGATGATTCCTGTGTGCCGGGCTCCGTTCCCTGCGAGCGTCGCGTCGCACGGGGACGGAGACCGGCGGGAAATTCAAAAAGTTAAACACACACTATACATACAGTACACTGTAATCTTACAGATTACATTGCTGTATGAAATCATTTCACATCCCCTTTGTCCCTAGTGGTTTGCCCAGAGCCCTGCATGCACTTTTATATAATAAATGTCATTCTTTCTGCCTGGAAACATGAGAATGTCCATAGCAACCAAAAAGTGTCCCTTTGCGTCAAAAGTGGTTTTTGATCAGCTAGAAAACAGCGATAGTAAATAAGAATGATTTGCAGAATTGAGTGATACTGATTTGTGGGGAAATTTATCATCAGCAACTGAAAGTGACGATAGCGACAATTCTGCAACTGAGCAAATTTCTGTGTTTTTGGTTTGATTACATTATTGCATAAATTTTATTACTATTATATTATTATTTTTGATAATTATTTTTAGTTATTTATTATATTATAATTTATGATTTCATTTTTCAAACTTTTTCATACCCGGGATGTCTACTAGACTCTTGTTTGGACAGATTTAAGTGAGTTATTCCTAAGAATTACAGGCCTACAATATAAAACACCAAATTTTCATGCAAAATAATTGTCCCGCTTTTGGTACAAAATTCCAGACAGAATCATACCGCCAGGGAGGTTAAAGACCCTTGTGGCGGATGGATTGAACATAGAATTTGATCTCAACTGTTTTCTGAGCAATTATTAACATCTGCCATATGGGGTCCCCTAGAAATCACACACATCCCTGTATTTTACACATCATTGATACATACACTATACATTGTGAACATTTGCAGTTTTGCACACATTAAGCACTTCATTTTTTGATAGAAGTAACTTTAGAAGATTATATTAGTAGCTTTGCATATGATTAGCACTGTATTTTTCATAAAAGTTGATGGTATGATCATAGTATGTGAAATTAGTTTTCTAAGTCTAAAGCCCCGGTCACACGGTACAATGGTTGTACAACAATGGTCGTACAACCAGCTTGTTGTACGTTCATCTGACCGTTAGTACGCGCGATTACAGGTCTGGTACAATGGTTGTACAACTGAAGTTGGATGAGCAGACTAGAAAACTTTGGTTGTACAACAAGTGGTTGTACGACTGTTGTACCGTGTGTAGAGAGAAATTGGTCCAACAAAGTTGTATGTGCAAAACAGGCATGCTCAGAAGTCAGGAACGCCCAGAAGTGTCCGTTCTGGGAAACCTACGTTCCTAATTCACAAATCATATGCACCTGAACTTCCTCGTTATACGCTCATAGCACATCACCACGTTAGGCTTGGTTGTACAATCGCTTAGTTCATGTCAGTACGCGAGATACAACAGCCAACATCCAACTTGGTCCAAAGTTGGACGTTCGGTTGTACAACTGTTGCACCCGTGTGTACGAGGCTTTACATTTCATTCCCAGTATAGGGTTTTGCCCTAAATTGAGTATATTATCCATAAAACTTCAATATATTATGAGTAGTTCCTATATTATTCAGGTATACAGGGGAGGGTGAGTCTAAGCACACAGGACAGGCTCTGAGTAGGAGCTAGAGCTCTCACTGCACAATCTCAGCTGGGAAAGAAGAAACAGGAGACGCAATATCACAGGAGACAGATCGACCTTTCCGCAAAAGAAAGAACGCATCGCGTAATTCTTCATAAAGTGTACCCTCACAGGTAGAGTTGAGCGAACACCTGGAAGTTCGGGTTCTGCTGGTCCGTCCGAACTTCGGGACAAAGTCCGGGTCCGGGTCCGGACGGAACCCGAACGATCGCACGGAGCTTCAAGCCTGCCTGGTCGTCTTGGGCTTGAAGGTCCACAAGCGAGTTGAGATGGACACTCCCATGTGAAATACTTCTTAATGCGCTACGCAAGAAAGAAAACGCCTTTCCAGCTAGACAGAGGACACTATAACGCAGAGGACAAAGAAGAAAGGGTCGACTCTAACACGTCACTCTCGAGATCGAGGATGAGTCTCGGACAGGACACACGAATCTGAGTGGGAGGGGACATATGGACTTATTATATCCTTGATGAGTATTATATAACTTCAAAATACCTATTATATGAGTTAAATCCCGTTTTGGGATATGACCCTTACTTTACATTTCGGAGCATGTGTGCCCACGTTGTCAACAT
>BLSH010215040.1:1233536-1270638 GCA_018402905.1 Glandirana rugosa | reverse complement strand
ATCTGTCCTCAGAGCAACAGCACAGACAGCAGTAGTAAAGTAATCTATCTCAGGATGCAGGATCAGGTCTTAAAATGGCTAAAATCTGTCCCTCACGCCGTCAGCTACCTTTCCCTATACTAACCCAAGGAGCATGTGACTGCAGCACTGTGACTCCAGCTTATAAAGAGGCTGGGTCACATGATGCACCGGCCAATCACAGCCATGCCATTAGTAGGCATGGCTGTGATGGCTTCTAAGGGCAAACCAGTGAAACGCTTGTTGATTGGCTGCCCTGCAGCTTCTCAACACGTGGAGTAAAATAGCAGAACCCCGGACCGAACCCGAACGATTTTTGAAATGTCCGGGTCCGGGTCCGTGCCACGGACACCCGAAAGTTCGGTACGGACCCGAACGTTACAGTCCGGGTTCGCTCAACACTACTCACAGGCAAACAAAAAGCGCGCAACGGAGACTGGAGACTGAAATCCGTGGCCGCCAGATATCCTTGTATCCCTGTGGACATTGAGTGGAAGACTTTGTATGAAAAAAATGATTGGAAATTAATCCCTACAAGCGAGTTCGCCGAGCATGAAAATGCGAGGCATGAGGCTCTGGTGAGTGCATTTACATGTGGGTGATGGTACCGTGGATGTCTACCTCACGTGGTGATAGAAAAAGTGAAGAGCTCTTTGCCCTAGTCATATTTTAAAGTACTTTTATGGACTTGGGGTACATTACATAGTATCAATTTGAGTGATGAGCGCTGCTTAGGTTATCACATAGTATATGTGTATACTCCTGGTGATATATTCAGGTATATGGTATTCAGGTACACATGACGGGATATATATCACCGCACCTATATAAAAGTATACAGTTTTAGTTTTAGTTTAATATCCCATTTAGTATTAACATTATGCATTAAATATTCCTCTTGATGTTCGGTAGCTCTAATATTAACAGTCGCTGGATCACAGATACATACACTCTATTATATCAGAGGTATACATGGACTTCAATAAAATGGCTGAATCAAGTTCAATATAGAGCCTTTACTATGAGAATTTTTCATCCTTAATATAAAATAATGTGCCGCGATATCACCATTATAAGCGTTTATTAAAGTGGTTGTCAAGTCATGACAACCACTATAAACTTCAGGTAAGCCTACAATAAGGCTTACCTGTAGGTCCAGGAAATATCTCCTAAACCTGTACGGTTTAGGAGATATCCCCTGTATCTGCATGTGCCGACGTCATCAGCACATGCACACTGAAGAATCGGCACCCGAGGTAGCCCAGGGTGCCGTTTCTTCTGTATTTGTGCCATAAATGATGGCTCCTGTGCACATGCGCGGGAGTGACGTCGGCACGGCTTCACCAATCACAACGCTAGAGCCCGCACTGTGATTGGACGGAGCCGCAGACCCGGAAGAACGATGTCGCCGGTCACAGCGGTGTGCCGAGACCGCTGCAACAGCTTCGTTCTGAGGTAAGTGTTTCATAATGAGCTAGTATGCTCTGTATACTAGCTCATTATGCCTTTTGCTTTGCAGGTTTTTTTTGGCGGGAGGGGGCGGCTTTACAACCACTTTAATATGTAGTTTAGTAGGTACATCCTGATATCCCTTAAGATTTTTGCATTAGGTGGTCTGTCTCCAACAAAATGGCGGCCGCGCCACTTCCTGTGGTTTTGAGATAAATAGGATCAGTAAACATCCAATCAGGTTGCCCTGAAGAAGTCACATGTTGTGACGCAACCCGTAGAGCATGGCCTGACATATCTGGTGGTGGAGTCTGGCTTATGCAGCGGGCAACCTCTCTTATGACCCTGATTCAGGAACCCCTGGTAGAGCAGATAGGAGGTTCGAGAGTGCAGGATGGCACGAGGGCTGGACTGGGTCATTGATGGTATGTGAAGGTCCACTGAAGAACTCGTGCAAGATTGAGGAGTAGTGATGCAGGCTGGGTCAATAACAGGCTGGTCGTGCGGTACAGAAGGAGCAGGCAGACGGGTGGTTGGGCATAGGCAGGTTGGCAACAGGCGGGTGACAGAAGTACACAGGGATCAGGCAGGATAGTGGCCATAGGCAAGCCGGGTCAGTGCAAAGCAGAGGTCAAGCAAGGTCAAGGTCTAACCGAGTCAGAGGTAACAGGAAACTCAGGAACAGTTCACTAGGGGGTCACAGGAACGCTGCTGCGTGCACGCTCCCGCTCGTGCCTGCGCACAGGAAAGGGCATTCCGCCCGGGTCTTCATGCTGAGTTCTCTAACATTGCCCAAGCGGGCCATCTTAACTGTGTGGCTCCTCCAGAATGACTTGACAAGCTCCTCCGTGTGGATATTGGCTCCCAGGAGTTTTCCTTGGGGCCGTACCCCTTCCATTTGACCAGGAATTGGGTAGAGCCACTCCTCTTCCTGCAATCCAGAATGGCTTCAACCTCAAACTCCTCCTCTCCGTCCACTAGAGCTGGTTCTGGTGGGGCCGTCAACCGCCCTGGGAAGTGGTCCAGGGTCACGGGTTTCAACAAGGTAACATGGAATACCGGGTGGACACGAAGAGAAGGGGAAAGATCAAGTTCGTATGCTACCCTATTGATTTTCCTCTTCACAGAAAAAGGTCTGATGAATCTCGGCCCTAATTTCTTCTAGGGGCAAGAAAGTCTCAAGTTTTTTGTTGCCAGCCAGACTCGATCGGCTGGTTGTAAGTCTAACTCTCCTCGCCTTCCACTGTTGAAGGCTTTCTTGTTGCATTCCTGAGTCCAAGATAGTGTCTCCTGCAGGAGTTTGTTATTCTTCTCTAGGAATTCTGTAATCTCCTGTACGGCGGGCACCACACTTTCCAGTATCAGGTTGGGTAGAAATGTGGGGTGGTAGCCGAGATTCGCCCAGAATGGAGATTGTTTAGTTGCTGAATGGATAGTGTTGTTGTAGGCGATTTTGGCTACCGGCAGCGGGGAGACCCAATGACCCTGGGAGATTGAGGAGTAGCAGCGGAGGTACTGTTCTAAGGTCTGGTTAGTTCTCTCCGTCTGGCCGTTTGTCTGTGGGTAGTAGGCGGATGAGAACGCCAATTCAATCCCTAAGGCCGAACATAAGGCCTTCCAGACCGGGATGTAAACTGCACCCCACGATCGGATACTACATTGGTGGGGATCCCGTGAATAGGGACTATCTTCCTGATGAAGGTCTCCACTGTTTCGGCTGCAGAGGGCTTGTCTTTCATGGGGGTGAAATGCGCCATTTTGGTGAGACGATCTACCAAAACAAAGATGGTAGTGAAACCTGCAGATGGGGCAGCTCGACTATGAAGTCCATGGATATCTGGAACCATGGGAGTTCTGGGATAGGAAGCGGGTTTAATAGACCCCAGTCCCTGGTTCTGTTGGTCTTATTTCAGGTACAGGTAGAACAGGCACTGACCTATTTTCTACAGTCCTCGTCTGCTAAGGGCCACCAAAAGGAGCGTGATACCAGTTCCGCAGTCTTGCGACCACCAATGTGCCTGGCCAATTTATGGTCGTGGAAGAGTTCCAGAACTGTCAGACTTTGTTCTTCAGGAATAAAGATCCTGTCACCATACCACCACAGCACGACTTTCATTACTAGTCTGGAATCCGGTGAAGTGGTAGATACGGCCAGAGATTGTCTGACCTGAGATAGCAGAACCTCCTGGTCAACAAGAAGTTCCGGGAAGGGAGGATAGTATCCGGTGGAGTAGCAACTCCAGGTTCATGGAACATCCGGGACAGGGCATCTGGCTTTATGTTCTTCGACCCAGGCCTGTACATGATGTGCAACTGGAATCTGGAGAAGAGGAGAGCCCAGCAAGCCTGACAGGGTTTCAATCTCTTGGTTGTTCGCAGGTACTAGAGATTTTTACGGTCAGTGAAAACCAGGATAGGATGTTAGGCCCCTTCCAGCAGGTACTGCCATTCCTCCAGAGCAGATTTAATGGCTAAAAGCTCTCTATCCCCAACATCATAGTTTTCCTTGGGTGGTGTGAGCTTGCGAGAGAAGAAGGCAATTGGGTGAAGTGAGGCCTTTGGCCCTCGTCTCTGAGAGAGAACAGCTCCCACCGCAACCTCTGAAGCGTCCACTTCCAGGATGTAAGGTAGGGCTGGATCCAGGTGTTTTAGGACAGGAGAAGAGGTGAACAACTTCTTGAGCAACTGAAAGGCCGTTTGGGCCTCGGAGGTCCAGTGAAAGAGGAAATTCTGCTTTGTGAGCTGGGTGATGGGTGAACTGACAGCAGAAAAACCCTCAATGAACTTCCTATAGAAGTTTGCGAAGCCTACAATACATTGGACCCCTTTTCTGTCCAATAGCGCTAGCCAGTCCAAGATGGCCAAGACTTTATGTGGGTCCATGGTAATACCCGTGACAAAAATGACAAGGCCCAGGAATGGAATGCTGGAGCATTCAAACGCACACTTTTCGGCTTTCACATATAGTTCATGTTACCGGAGACGACTTAGAACACTCTTAACGTGCCCGCGATGCTCCTCTAGAGATGGGGAGAGGATGAGGATATCATTCAGATAGATTATAACGAATAGATCAAGGTAGTCCCGGAAGACATCATTTACCAGATGTTGAAAGGTGGTAGGGGCATTGCAGAGCCCAAAGAGCATGACCAGATATTCATAATGTCCAAACCTGGTTTGGAAGGCCCTCTTCAATTCATCACCCTCCCGGATGTGAATGAAGTTGTAGACACCACGGAGGTCCAACCTAGTGAAGACGTGGCTGAGCCTAGTCTTTGAAATAGTTCAGGGACCAAGGGCAAGGGATAGCGGTTCTTGACTGTGATTTTGTTGAGTTTTCTGAAGTTGATGTAGGGCCTAAGGGAGTGATCCTTTTTTCTACAAAGAATATCCCAGCCTCTGCAGGAGATGTAGAGGGCCGTATGAACCCCTTTTTCAGATTGTCATCCAGGTAGGCCTTAAGGGCCGTTAGTTCCACCTCAGAAAGCGGGTATATCCTGCCGAAGGGTACCTCAGTACCTGGTAACTGTTTAATTGGCAGTCGTAGGATCTGTGAGGTGGAAGATCTTCTGCCCCCTTCTTGCTGAACACATCCAGAAAATCATGGTACACAGCGGGAACAGCTAGATGGGTCTCCTGGTCAGGCATAGCAGAGAGGGGGGTGATTGCTGGGTCCGCAGGCAATGGTGAAGACAGTAGGGAGACATAAATTGAATATCACCAGTGGCCCAGTTGATATTAGGGCAGTGCGCTCGGAACCATGGTAAACCGAGGATGACAGGGAAGAGGGGGGACGCAATGACGTCCAATAGTAGGAGCTCCGAGTGGCCACCAGTCATCTTGGTTAGTAAAGGGACAGTCTCATGAGTAACAGTGCCTGACTTAATGGTGGATCCATCGGCTAGGCGGATGACCATCTGGTGCACCTTAGGTCTGAAAGGATCTGATGTTGGGCTGCAAAGGTCAGGTCCACAAAGCAGCTACATGCTCCGGAATCAGTGATGGCTGGGACCTGAATACTACCGCCAGGAAGCTGCAAAAAGATAGAGAGAACAAGGTGAGATACATTATTAGGCAAAGACAGCACTTCCCCCTCTATAGTGGTGGGACACTTACCAAGCTTGGCGGGTCAAGACCTCACCAGATGTCCTGGTCCCCCACAGTACAGGCATAGGTTGTGGGCCAGGCGCCTCTGTCTCTCTTCCAGAGTGAGTGATGGGCGTAGGAGCCCATTTTGCATGGGCTCGGAATGATCTTGTGGAGAGGAGGAGGTTACTAAAGGAGCGGGACCAGGGTAGCTGGGAACTCGAGGCAACATCCAGGTAGGCCACGGGGTCTCGTGCCATGGCCAGGAAGAAGCAGTTCAGGTCAGTGGTTTCAGCTCAAGTAGCTGGTGGGCCCATGTCTGGGGTTCATCCAGTAAGAGGGAAATCACTAGCCCCACCTTTGTGGCTTCCAGGGAGAAGGAGTGGGGTTGGAGAACAAAGTAGTTCACAAGCATTGCGAAAGGCTCTAAACTTCTTATGGTTCCCCGCAAACCGTTCGGGTATGGGCACATTGGGTTCCGTAGGTAGGGTGACGATAGTGCGGGAAGAGGACTGACTGGGCCCAGGCACGGTTGGTGAGGAGAGCTCCTAAACCCAACTTTCCAGCCAGGTGTAGCCATCTTGTAAATTCTTCACAGCTTGAGTAAGTCCAGCTAGGTGTACACAGAGTTCTTCCATAGGAGACGGCCACTGTGCAGACACAGACATGGCTGTAAGTTACTGTCACGTACCTGGTGGTGGAGTCTGGCTTATGCAGTGGGCAACTTCTCTTATGACCCTGATTTGGGAACCCCTGTTAGAGCAGACAGAGTTCAGGATGGCACGAGGGCTTGACTGAGTCACTACTGGTATGTGAAGGTGCACTGAATAACTCGTGCGAGACTGAAGAGTAGTGATGCAGGCCGGGTTGGTAACAGGATGGTGGTGCAGTACAGAAGGAGCAGGCAGGCGGGTGGTCAGGCACAGGCAGGTTGGCAACAGGCGGGCGGCAGAAGTACACAGGGATCAGGCAGGAGAGTGGTCAGAGGCAAGCCGGGGTCGGTGCAGGCAGAGGTCAAGCAAGGTCAAGGTCTAGCCGGGTCACAGGTAACAGGAAACTCAGGAACAGATCACTAGGAGGTCACAGGAATGCTGTAGAATGGACAGCACTGGTTACATGGTGCTGCCCATTTAAATAGGCTGTTTGCCCCCAGTGACGCATGCACCTGCGCACAGGAAAGGGCATTCCGCCCGGGTCTACATGCTGAATTCTCTGACAGGCAGAATAATGCCGATGTTTTTATCTGAAATGCGGTTTTAAATTGTTTTGATGTAAGCGCGCATTTAGCTTTTAATAAACTAGTTTGATTTAACCTACTACACTATGAAAGGAACTTTATCTATTTAACCCCAAAATGGCTTCTGGAGCGGCCTATGGTGACAAGTGAGCAGAGCCGTCGGGGCTAAGCAGATAAGGAGGAGGCGATCAGGAGTGGATATCTTAATCTCCCTAAGGATACTAGTTTGATGTGGCTATATTCAAGTAGCTCTGAGGTGAGAGCATAGAGAGCACAGTGGTGTTGGTGAAGGTACAGGAATCATGTGACACTTGTGTAGAAGAGTGGAACATATTTGCGCTGAAGCACTAAGACACCTAATGGAATGAACTACAGTATATTATTTGTTGATTAGTTATTATAAAGATGTGTTGATAAATGTTTACATATTCACTGTTGTACACAAGAAACCATGTATGAATTTTTGGATTTTAATTATTTATGTTATACATTTGGCACAATCTGATACTGCGCAATACCATCATTGAACTTTTATACTCCTACTGTATGTGTAGCTGTGAACACAGTGGGTATTGCAGCAGTCTCATCTGGACCATAGTGCTGAATGTTATGTTATATTATGATTCGTATGTTACTGTCATTTTGAAATATTATTTTGGATAGTTATCAATTATTTATTTGTTTACACTTTATGCACTTTATTTAGTGATATTGATAGCACAGGGGATCACTAACACTATTTACTGCAGTATGATAGTGTGTATTCTATGGTACAAAGTAATAACAGGATGTACCTTCTATACCCAAGTGTGTACTTGTTTGTTGTTCTCTTCCTGTCTATGATAAAAGGCATGTAATATGTATCCTCCATGAAAGTAACGCTATCCTCTGCATACAACAAGCTTCCAGGCATTATTGCAATACTCTGCACAATAGTTCTAGGAGCATAAATTACACATCAATTTAATTCCTACCTATCACAAGTTTGCAGGTCCTGGAGCACCAGGACAATAGAGTTACCCACAAAATGACCCCATTTTGGAAAGAAAACACCCCAACATATATTCTATGAGGCATGGGCTGCAGATAAGTACTTGGGTACTCTGATGGGCTGCAGGAGGGAGGGAGTGTTCCTGCTGGCGTCATTTTACAATGCACCAGTAGTAAAGTGGTTAAAATCCATACCAGACCCAAAGGGTCCCCCCACGCTGTTTTTTTTTTTAAAATTACATTCTTTTTTGTACAGTACATTATTTAAAGTTTAGCTCTCAGCAGGGAAGCCTTAACAGCCTATTGACTGTGCGTTCGGCGGGCGAACATCCCACTAAGTGCTCAGAAAGTTTGGGTGTTAAGTGAGTACTTGAATGGGTGATGGTCAGGTCAAACGTATGCTCAGCCTAAGCTGTTCGTCCATCCCAAGTGGTGCCTGAACACTGTAACCCCTCACAGTTACTCTTGTTGGGCCAGGAACTGGCCTTGCAGTTAAAAATCAGAAAACAAAAAATTAAATGACATGCATCTGTCAAATAGGTGCAGAAAAAAATTGGGCCTTGGGTGTTGGTGGTACCCGAACACTGTTACCTCTCACAGTTACTCTTGTTGGGCGCAAGAACGGGTCCTGATGTTAAAAATTAGAAAACAAAAATTAAAATGACATGCAGCTGTCAAACAGGTGCAGATAAAATCGGGCCTTGGTTGTTGGTGGTGCCTGAGCACTGTATCCCCTCACAGTTACTCTTGTTGGGCGCAGGAACGGACCCTGCTGTTAAAAATTAGAAAACAAAAAATTAAATTACATTTGTCAAACAGGTGCAGAAAAAATTGGGCCTTAGGTGTTGGTGGTGCCCTAAACCAAAAATATTGTTGGAAGCTAGCATAATCAAGATTCAGAAATAGGCAGCATAGGCAGGCTTCAAGGGATCCCAGATCGCTAGCCAGTTCAATCAGTTACATCAGCATCAGGGGGCTTGACAGCTGCTGATCCAGGACTGATTAATTTTGATAAATGTCAGCCGATCAACTGAGTCTGCGGACAGGTGCACTCTTTGATCCATGACAAACCCTCCAGCAGCACTGAATGTCTGTTCAGAAAGCACGCTGGATACAGGACAGGCCAGTAGCTCGATTGCATATTGAGCAAGTTCTGGCCACTGGTCCATCCTCAAGACCCAGTGGATGCTCAGTTGGAAAGGTCTCCAAGTCTGCTCTTGCCCCTAGATAATCCTGCACCATATAATGCAGACACTGCCGATGGTTGCTTAAACCTAACAGCCCTGGGCGCTGAGGACTAAAAAATTGTTTAAAGGCATCGTTCATCCGGCCGCCTTCTCCACTGCTCTTCCTCTGACCAAGCGAAGCCTCAGAAACACATTGTCCAGGAAATGGTAACCCCCCAGTTTCTGAAAAGGCGTCCTGAAGATGTTTCATCCTCTGCTCCCTCTGCAAAGGCAGGATGAGCTCTGCAACTTTACCCTTGTAACATGGATCAAAAAAGATTGCCAGCCAGTAATGATCCTTCTCCTTGATACCACAAATCCTCGGGTACCTTCGCAGCCTTTGCAGAATCATGGAGTTCATGCAGCATAATTTTGAGGAGACATGAGAGTCCTCTGGGTAACCAAGGATGACATTGTCAGGAACTACCTCCTCCCAGCCAGGTACAACTCCTTGGGTTTCTGGGGACTGAAAACCATCCCGTGAAGACTGTTGCATGTTATCCTCTACATCCATGCTGACACAATCCTCCTCATCTTCCTCCTGTGTGTTTGGTGGCCCCACAGGAATGATATCTACATAAAGGGGACCTTGAGAGGAAAGGAAGTCCTCCTCTTCCTCCCGTTGTTCTGCCTCAAGTGCCCTGTCCATGATTCCATGAAGTGTGTGCTCCAGCAGGAAGACTAGAGGGACAGTGTCACTGATGCATGCATTGTCACTGCTCACCATCCTTGTGGCCTCCTCAAATGGTGACAGGATAGTGCATGCATCCTATATCAGAAGCCTGTCCTGGTTACATACCCACACAGATACACATTGATGGCCCTCTGCTGTGTGTGCAGCTGCTGCAGCATTGCCATTGTTGAGTTCCACCTGGTGGCCATGTCAAAAATGAGGCAGTTGTTGGGCAGGTTGAATTCCCGTTGAATGTCAGCCAGCCGAGCACTGGCATTATATGGCCACCGGAAATGACCACATACTTTTCTGGCCTGCCACAGAAGATCTTGTAAGCCTGGGTACCTGGTCAAGAAACGCTGCACCCCCAAATTCAGGACATGTGGCAAGCATGGAACATATGTCAAGTGTCCCTGTTGGAGGGCAGAGAGAAGGTTGGTGCCATTGTCGCAATGAACCATTCCTGGCTCAAGCTGCCATGGCATCAAACACCTCTAGGTCTACCCCTGCAGAGCTTCAGAATTTCTTCCCCAGTGTGGCTCCTGTCCCCTAGACAGACCAACTGAAGCACCGCATGGCATCTTTAGCCTGACTGCTTGAGTAGCCCCTTGAATGTTCAGAGAGCACTGCTGGTTCAGAGGACAATTAAGCAGAAGAGGCCAAAGAGGAAGAAGAAGAGGAGGGGGTGGAGCAGACAGATGTGGCAGAATCACCACCAGCTTTTTGGAGGCCTGGTGGCGAAACAAGCTCCAACACTGAACCCTGTCTTGCATCCTTTCCAGCTACCAGCAGTGTTACACAGTGCGCCATGAAGGAAATGTAATGCCCCTGACCATGCCTGCTGGACCATGAGTCAGCGGTACTGTGAACCTTGCTGCTGACCGCCATGTCTAACAAGGCCAAAACATTGCCTTCCACATGACGGTACAGAGCTGGAATGGCCTTACATGAAAAGAAATTTCTTTTTGGGACCTGCCACTGTGGTATAGCACATTCCACAAATACACGAAAGGGGGCAGAGTCCGCCAGATGAAAAGACAGCAGTTGTAGTGCTAGCAATTTGGCCAAGCCAGCATTTAGATTCTGAGCATGTGGATGGCTGGGACAGTATTTTTTTATGGTTCAGCAACTGGGGTAGCAAAATTTGCCTGGTGAAATCAACAGGTGGTGTACTGCTAGCAGATTGGGTGCAAGTATTGCTATACCTTCATTCCTCTCAGTGCAGGTTTTTGAGAGGACTTGAGGTATAGTAGGTGTTGAGATCCCAGATGAGGAGCAAGGAGAAGTCTGCATTTTTTTATGATGTGGGTTTTTCAGGTGCTGTTGCAACGGACTGCATGGCAGGTCGTCATATGTCTTGTCAAGCATGTGGTGCCCGAGTGGCTGGTGTTCTGGCTACGCTTGATCCGCTTCAGACAGAGATTGCAAACAGCAATGTTGCAGTCTGCTGCACATGTGTTAAAAAAGCCCACACCAATGAACTTTTGGAAGTCAGGAGGGAGTCAGCAGCACCCTGCACCCGTGGAGCTCTGTGGTGTGATGGAATAGGGCGGCTGCCCTTAAGCCGACCCCTGGAGGACATCCTGCCTCGTTGGAGTTGTGCCTCCTCTTACTCCTCCCTTTCCTCCTCTGTTCTCTCAGGCACCCTAGTACAGTCAGTGACCTCATCATCCCCTCCCTCCTCATCGCTGGAGCAAATTTGGCAGTATGCTGCAGTAGAGGGAACATGACTGCTAGTTTCTTGTCCTTCTGTGGCACCCCCTCTCTCTAGGCTCATGTTACTCCCTTCCTCAACCTGGGAACCAACGTTGGAGCATTCAAATTGCTGCGCATCCTCCAGCAGCATGTAACTGACACTGTGGTCGAATAATTCTGGTGACTCCTCCATGCATGATGGTGGAGCTACAGAAGGAGTAACTGTGTACAAGAAGCTCAAGGAATAGGCTGCTTTGGCAGGTGTGTTGGAAGGCAAACTAGTATGAGCATGGGTGACAGAGGATGAGGACGGCTTAGTTATCCACTCCACCAACTCTACTGCATGTTGTGGCTCAAAAACACTGCCAGAAGCAAAAAAAGGACAAGTGTGCCCCGTCTGCAGAGGATGCGCCATGTCTGCGACCACCACTTTTCACTGTAGACACAGAGACTGCTTGCCCTCTTTTAGTGGCCTGTGAGCGTCTGCCTCTCCTTGGTGGCCTGACGGACATGTTGGGGATTTTTTTTTTGCACCGCACTACACTGTATTATATACTGTACACTGACTGCACAGTATTACATACTGTACACCACCTGCACTGTATTATATAGTGTACACTGACTGCACTATATTATATACTGTACACCGACTGCACTGTATTATATACTGTACACTGATTGCAATGTATTATATACTGTACACACTGTATTATATACTGTGTACACCACCTGCACTGTATTATATACTGTACACCGGCTGCACTGTATTATATACTGTACACCACCTGAACTGTGTTATATAGTGTATGCCGACTGCACTGTATTATATACTGTACACCGCCTGCACTGTATTATATACTGTACACACTGTATTATATTGTGTATACCGCCTGCACTGTATTATATACTGTACACCGCCTGCACTGTATTTTATACTGTACACCGACTGCACTGTATTATATACTGTACACCACCTGCACTGTATTATATACTGTACACCGGCTGCACTGTATTATATACTGTACACCACATGAACTGTGTTATATAGTGTATGCCGACTGCACTGTATTATATACTGTACACCGCCTGCACTGTATTATATACTGTACACACTGTATTATATTGTGTATACCGCCTGCACTGTATTATATACTGTACACCGCCTGCACTGTATTTTATACTGTACACCGACTGCACTGTATTATATACTGTACACCACCTGCAGTGTATTATATACTCTACACTGTCTGCACTGTACTATATACTGTACACTCAGGGCTGGTGCAAGGATTTTTGACACCCTAGGCGAAACCTCATTTTGCTGCCCCCCTTGGCTCCACCCCTGACTCCACCCCCTTTCCCCTGCCCAGCCTGATCAGCGCCAATGAATTGCCGCCTGATCAGCGCCAATCAAATGCAGCCTCACCAGCGCCCATCAAATAAAGCTTCACCAGCGCCAATCAATACAGCCTCACCTGTGCCCATCAAATACAGCTTCACCTGTGCCCATCAAATACAGCCTCACCGGTACCCATCAAATACAGCCTCCCCTGTACCCATCAAATACAGCTTAACCTGTGCCCATCAAATACAGCTTTACCTGTGCCCATCAAATACAGCCTTACGGGGGTGGGGGCGGAGGGGGGGTATTTGGAAGATCAGTCACTATTTCTATATACATTTGCAAATGGCATGTGATAATTCAATCTCATTATCTCAGTCAGACAGTGTCATTTTTTATATGAATCAATGCAGAGCAGTCAGTGACAGATCAACAGTGGCCAGGCGCCCCTAGGCGGCAGTGCGCCCTGGGCGGCCGCCTACTCCGCCTAGTGGTAGAGCCGGCCGTGTGTACACTGACTACAATGTATTACATACTGTACACTGCCTGCGCTGTATTATATACTGTACACCGCCTGCACTGTATTATATACTTTACACCGACTGCACTGTGTTTTATACTGTACACTGACTGCATTGTATTATATACTGCACACACTGTATTATATACTGTGTACACCGCCTGCACGGTATTATATACTGTACACCACCTGCACTGTATTATATACTGTACACCGACTGCACTGTGTTTTATACTGTACACTGACTGCATTGTATTATATACTGTACACACTGTATTATATACTGTGTACACCGCCTGCACTGTATTATATACTGTACACTGCCTGAACTGTATTATATACTGTACACTGACTGCACTGTATGCACTGTATTGTATACTGTACACCAACTGCACTGTATTATATACTGTACACTGACTGCAATGTGTTATATACTGTACACACTGTATCATACACTGTACACCACCTGCCCTGTATTATATACTGTACACCGCCTGTGCTGTATTATATACTGTACAATGCCTGCACTGTATTATGTACTGTACACTGCCTGCACCGTATTATATACTTTATACCACCTGCACTGTATTATATACTGTACACTGCCTGCACTGTATTATATACTGTACACCGCCTGCACTGTATTATTTACTGTACACTGCCTGCACTGTATTATATATTCTACACCGCCTGCACTGTATTATATATTATACACTGCCTGCACTGTATTATATATTATACACTGCCTGCATGCTCTATCCACTAACTAACCTACCTATGCTAACTCCCCTACAACACACTACATGCAAAAGAAAAATCATAAAATGCAGCGCTAAAAACAGAAAATGATAAAGTAATGAAAAAGCATCAAATGTGTCAAAAAACTCAGACCCAAACACTATATATATACATCAAAATTGCCAAAAAAATGTGCAAAAATACATATTACAGTGCAAAATTAGCAAAAGTCCATATGAAGTGAATCGTAAGGATGTGATAATATTGTCAAATAAAGTGACATAGTGAAAAATATCAAATACAGTCTCTTGGTGCATTCCAAACTGAGTGACTAAAATGTCCAAAAGATGACAGCCTTGTGAAGAAATATGATCTAGTAAACTTCCATGTCCACAGTGACGGTACCCTTAAGTGAAGAGGAAAAGGAGAGAATACAGATATGCGCTTACCAGATGTGGTGGACCCACATAACCGTACAGCTTGTGGGTCAAACAGGCTTGTATGGGATTGATCCCAAAAAGGTTCCAATATGGCAGGATCCTGTTGTAGTAGGTCAAGTCATCACACAATCATACCAGGAGATCAAAGGTATCCCAGAAATATCCAAATCTCAATCAGAGGATGGTGGATATATATGTAATGTAATAGAAAGAGCGCCAAATAGTTGAATATTGAATGGGAAAGTTATATTTAAAAAGGTACAAGTCCTTACATGGAAAATAGATTGCTATTCAAGTAAATCGAAAGACTGCAATGGTCGCACGGTCCTCACACAACTAGTTTTGTCCCATAGGACATCATCTGGGGCATGAGGACAGTGCGCCGCCATCGCAGTTTATATAATATCAATGTACATTCAATAATGATGTCAAATTGACATCAGCTGGACGCGTCTGCTCGCTGTGTCAAAATTTTGACACAGCGGACGGAAGCATCCAGCTGTGACAGTTCTCCCTTCTGAGCTCAATGAAAGCTCGGTGTGGGGGGAGGGGGAGCAGGGGAATATGCAAGGTCTGTGAGTGTAAGGATGATTTTACAGACACAGCTGTCACAGATCCCCCCACACACAGTACACTAAGCACCACTGTCCCTGTCCCCATACACATATGTCACAGTGCCCCATAAACATCTGTACGAGTGCACAATACATCTGTCAGTGTCCGATTGTGACATCAACATTTTTCAGTGTCCGCCGGTGGCCGATCAACATTTGTCAGTTTACAAGTGCACAAAAACATCTGTCATTGTACCAGTTTCCCACCAATAAATAAGTAAAACATTTAAAGCACCCCCCGTGCTTGTGTGCATGGGAGAACGTACAGGTTGATCCCATACACATACGTAAAAAGCGATAGCACCACACATGTGAGGTATTGCCATGAACATCAGAGCGAAAGCAATAATTCTAGCATCAAACCTCCTGTGTAATTCTAAACTGGTAACCAATGAAGACTTATAAAGCATCACCTATGGAGAATTTCAAATATCGAAGTTTGATGCCAATTTACAAGCATGCGCAATTTTAAAGCGTGATATGTTTGGTATCTATTTACCCGGTGCAACACAATATTTTATATTTTACCAAAAATGTGGAAATTATATTGTCTCTATGTCCATTGAAATTAATTTTCTATCAAAAATACAGATTTTTACTTGTAACCAAAATGTGTCAGTAGAAGGCCTGGTCTTACAGTGGATAATGGCTCAGGCTGCATTCACACAGGGGTGACCCGACTTCAGCATGACTTTGCTAGGCGATTTCAGTGCTACTTTCAGCGTGACTTGAGGGTGACTTCAGGCAACTTCAGGCGACTTACAACACGACTTATGCTAGGTGACTTTGCCTGTGGCAGGTCAAAGAAGGGAGGGAGGGGGCTGCCCCAAATAAGTTTTATTTTTTTACACTACAAAGTTGCTCGTATTTAGATGGGGGATCCGACTTGGAGGCAACTTCTATTGAATCCTATGGGCACAAGTCGGATAGAAGTCGCCTCCAAGCAGTACAGGAACCTTTTCAGAAGTCGCCTTGAAGTCAGAGCAACTTCAGTAGTGTATATTAAGACAGCTCCCATTCACTTCAATGGGATTTCAGATGTAAAGCGACTTGGGGTGACTTGAGACAACTCAAGTTGGATCGCAATTTGTCCCTGTGTGAATGCAGCATAAAGATGCTACTTGGATGTTGCACTTCTCTATGTGGACAGGCTGTGAAAAAACCTCACACATGTGGTATTGCCATACTCAGGACGAGTAACAGAATGTGTTTTGGGGAGTAGTTGCAAGTATGCCTATGCTGTGTGTGAGAAATAACTTGTTAATATGACATTTTTGTGAAAAAAAAGAATATTTCTTTATTTTCCAAAGAATTGTGGGAAAAAAATTAAAACTTCAAAAAACTTGTCATGCCTCTTACTAAGTACCTTGGACTGTCTACTTTCCAAAAATGGGTAATTCGGGGAATATTTGTACTGTCTTGACATGTTAGGGCCTCAAGAAATGAGGTAGGCTATCAGTATTAGGGATGAGCTGAACACCCCCTGGTTCGGTTAATAAGGGGGCCCCCAGATCCCCTATGTGAATAGGTATGGGGTACATTGTACCTCTACCCATTCACCGCAAAAGAGTGTAGTGGTACAAAAAACAAGAGCTAAAAATAGCGCCTGTAAAGCGCCTCAAAAATCCCTCCCCATCCACCCCAATGTGAAAGCCGGAGTGCTTTCACACTGGGGTGGTGCGCTTGCAGGACGTTACAAAAAGTCATGCAAATAGCATCTTTTGGACAGTGCAGTGAGTGGTGATACACCGCTCCTCCACCATTGAAAACAGTGGGCAACGCTTCCGAAGCGGCTGCATACCGCCTCGGTACCGTGGCACGCCGGCACTTTTAACTCCATTTTAACCCCTTGCGGCGCCGTAGCCCCAGTGTGAAAGGGGTCTAAAAGAAGCAGAAGACCAGAAGAAGGACCGGGCCAGGAGAAGATGGAGGAAGAAAGAAGAAAGAAGAAAAGAGCTATTTTACACAATAAAGGACTTGTCAAAAACTGCCTCTTGTTTTTTTTTACAATTTTTTACAATGTACCCCATACCTATTCACATGGGGGGGGTCGGGATCTAGGGACCCCCTTATTAAAGGGAGCTTCCAGATTCTGATAAGCCCCCTGCCCGCAGACCCCCACAACCACCGGCCAGGGTTGTGGAATGAGGCCCTTCTCCCCATCAACATGGGGACAAGGTGCTTTGGGGGCGACCTCAAAGCATCCTCCCCATGTTGAGGGCATGTGGCCTGGTATGGTTTGAAGGGGGGGATGCTCCCTCGTCCCATCCCCTCCTGCCATGCCAGGGCTGCATGCTCGGATAAGGGTCTGGTTTGGATTTTGGGGGGGACACCACGCCATTTTTTTTTTTTAATTTGGTACGAGGTTCCCCTTAAAATCCATACCAGACATGAAGGACCTGGTTTGGATTTTGGGGGGACCCCACGTAATGTTTTTTTTTAATTTTGGCACAGGTACTGCTGTTGTAAATTAGTTTACAAATTGTGATGAAAGCCCCCAGTCAAACAGGTGGCGGAAAATTGGGTGCTGGCGGTTCCAGAACACTGTAATCCCTTGCAGTTACTCTTGTTGGATGCAGGAAGAGTGCCTGATGTAAATTAGTTTACAAATTGTGTTGAAAGCCCCCAGTCAGACAGGTGGCGGAAAATTGGGCCTTGGGAGCTGGCGGTGCCAGAACACTGTAACCCCTTGCAGTTACTCTTGTTGGACGGAGGAACAGGGCCTCTCTCCTTGATACCATGAATCCTACCATGAATCCTAGGGTCTTTTCGCAGGCTTTTCAGAATCAGACAGCCCATGCTGCGTAAGTTTGAGGAGGCGTGAGTGTCCTCTGGGTCACTGAGGATGACATTATCAGGAACTACCTCCTCCCAGCCACTTACAACTCCTTGGGATTCTGGGGCCTGAAAACCATGATCCCTTGAAGACTGCTGCATATTATACTCCACATCCATGCTGACACAATCCTCCTCCTCCTCCTCCCTTGTGTTTGGCAACTCTACAGGAATGCTCTCTGCATAAAGGGGGCCTTGAGAGGAAAGGAAGTCCTCCTCTTCCTCCCTCCTGTGCGTGCAGCTGCTGCAGCATTGCCAATGTTGAGTTCCACCTGGTGGGCATGTCATAAATCAGGTTGAATTCCCGCTGGATGTCAGCCAGCCGGGCACTGGCATTGTATGAATGGTGGAAATGACCACAGACTTTTCTGGCCTGCCTCAGGATATCTGGTAAGCCTGGGTACCTGGTCAAGAAACACTGCACCTCCAAATTCATGACATGTGCCAAGCATGGAACATGTGTCAATTGTCCAAGCCAAGGGGACAGAGAGAAGGTTGGTGCCATTGTCGCATACAACCTTTCCTGGCTCAAGATGCCATGGCGTCAACCACCTCTGAGCCTGCCCCCACAGAGCTGAAAGAATCTCTTCCCCAGTGTGGCTCCTGTCCCCAAGACAGACTAACTCAAGCACCGCATGGCATCTTTTAGCCTGACTGCTTGCATAGCCCCTTGAACACTTAGGGAGCACTGCAGGTTCAGAGGACAATTTAGCAGAAGAGGCCATAGAGGAAGAAGAAGAGGAGGGGGTGGAGGAGGCGGATGTGGCAAAATCACCACCAGCTTTTTGGAGGCGTGGTAGCGGAACTATTTCCAAAGCTGAACCCTGTCCTGCATCCTTCCCAGCTGCCAGCAGAGTTACCCAGTATGCTGTGAAGGAAAGGTAACGTCCCTGACCGTGCCTGCTGGGCAATTAGTCAGCGGTAATATGAACCCTGCTGCTGACCGCACTGTCCAACATTGCCTTCCACATGACGGTAGAGAGCTGGAATGGCCTTACGTGAAAAGAAATGTCTTTTGGGTACCTGCCACTGTGGGGCAGCACATTCCACAAATTCCCAAAAGGGGGCAGAGTCTACCAGCTTAAAAGGCAGCAGTTGGAGTGCTACCAATTTGGCTAAGCTAGCATTAAGACGCTGAGCATGTGGATGGCTGGAACAGTATTTCTTTTTACGGTTCAGCAACTGGGGTAGGGATATTTGCCTGCTGACTTCACCTGGTGGTGTACTGCTTGCAGATTGGCTGCAAGTACTAGTTGTGGCACGCATTGCTACACCTTCATTCCTCTCAGTGCAGGTTTTGGAGAGGACTGCAGGTATAGTAGGGGTGAACCCAGATAAGGAGCAAGGAGTCTGCCTTGTTTTCTGGTGTGGGTTCTCCGGGTACTCTTGCCAACGGACTGCATGGCTGGTCGTCATATGTCTTGTCAAGACAGTAGTGCCCAAGCGGCTGGAGTCCTGGCCGCGCTTGACTCGCTTCAGACATAGATTGTAAATGGCAATGGTGTGATCTACTGCACATGTGCTGAAAAATGCCCACACCAAAGAGATTTTGAAAGTCGGCGGGGAGGCAGCAGCGCCCTGCACCTGTGTAGCTCTGTGGTCTGATGCAATTGGGTGGCTGCCCTTAAGCTGGCCCCTGGATGACATCCTGCCTTGTTGGAGTTGGGCCTCCTCCTCCTCACTTTCCTCCTCTCTTCTCTCAGGCACCCAAGTAAAGTCCGTGTCCTCATCATCCCCTCCCTCCTCGTCACTGGGGCAAACTTGGCAGTATGCTGCAGCTGGGGGAACATAACTGCTAGTTTCTTGTCCATTTGCGGTACCCCCTGTCTCTAGGCTCACGCTACTCCCTTCCTCAACCTGGGAACCAACATCGGAGCCTTCAAACTGCTGCGCATCTCCCATCAGCATGTAACTGACACTATGGTCAAAAAACTCAGGTGACTCCTCCGTGCATGATGGTGGGGCTACAGAAGGAGTAACTGTGTCTAAGGATCAGGTGGAATAAGCCGCTTTGGCAAATGCGTTGGAAGGCAAACTTGTACAAGCCTGGGTGACAGAGGATGAGGAGGATGAGGATGGCTTTGTTATCCACTCCACCAATTCTTCTGCAGAAAAAAAGGTCAAGCGTGACCCGCCTGCAGAGGATGCACCACGGCCGCCACCACTGCTTGCCCTCTTTTAGTGGCCTAGGAGCGGCTGCCTCTCCTTTGCAGCCTTCCTGACATGATGGGTATTTTTTTTAACACCGCACACTGTACTATATACCGTACACCCCGAATGCACTGATATATAGTGTACACTCAATACTCTGTGTGTATATATGTATACACTAGACTGTATATATTTTAAGACACCACATCGAGTAGTGTGCTATATACCGTACACCCCCGAATGTGTCGATATATAGGGGTTGATCAGCTTCAAGGTTTTATTGTCAAAGCTTTTTGCACTCTCCAGCTTTAGTAAATCAACCCCATAGTGTACATTCAATACGCTGTGTGTATATCTGGATACACTAGACTCTATATATTTGAAGACACCACATCAAGTAGTGTGCTATATACCGTACACCCCCCGAATGCACTGCTTTTAGCCAATCAGAGGTCTCACAGCAGGCCGTCCGCTGATTGGCCAAAGCATGCAGGTCATGTGCATGCTTTGACCAATCAGCGGGCAGCATTCCACCGCCATTGGAATGCATTATGGGGCACGCAAAGTTCCCGCGAACGCCCCATAATGTTTGGAAAGACCCGAACAAACGAACACCCGATGTTCGAGTCGTACATGCGTTCGACTCGAACCGGGAGCTAATCCCTAGTCAGTATATCAGGTGTGATCAATTTTGAGTGATTGGCACCATAGCTTGTGGACTCTATAACTTTCACACAGACCAAATAATATACACTGATTTGGGTTATTTTTACCAAAGAAATGTAACAGTATAAATTTTGGTCAAAATTTATGAAGAGAAAATACTCATTTGCAAAATATTATAACAGAAACTAAGAAAAAAGCATTTTTAAAAAAAAAAATGTTCTGTATTTTCATTTGTAGTGCAAAAAATAAAAACCCCAGTGGTGTTTAACCACTTCCCACCCGGCCACTGTATATATACGGCCAAGTGGGAGCCACGCCGTTCTGACTGGAAGTTCATTTACGTCCTTCAGAACGGGTGCTCGCAGCGCGGCCACGCGGCGTGCTGTGGCTCAATCCTGTGATCATTATGATCACAGGATCCAGCCGAGCACAGATCGGGATATGGGCGTCGTGACTGGCCCTCCCGATCATGTGACAGCTGTGTCCAATCACAGCCATCACAATGTAAACAGAGACACGTGTCTCTGTGTCAGTTCTCCCACCCGCCAAGCTCAGTGAGAGCTCAGTGCGGGGGGGGAGGAGGGGGAGGGGGGAAGATGCAGCTACGTGACAGCTCTCTGTATGAAAAGGATTTCATACAGAGAGCTCTCACAGATCGCCCCCCCACACAGTGCACCAAGCACCACTGATACCCCTGTCCACATACATGTCAGTGTCCCCATAAAACAGTCCCCAAAACATCTGTATGTCCCCCATCACATCTGTCACAGTCCCCAAAACATCTGTCTGTCCCCGTCACATCTGTCACCATACACAAAACATCTGTATGTCCCCATCACATCTGTCACAGTCCCCAAAACATCTGTCTGTCCCCATCACATCTGTCACAGTGCACAAAACATCTGTCTGTCCCCATCACATCTGTCACCATACACAAAACATCTGTCTGCCTGCCATCACATCTGTCACAGTCCCCAAAACATCTGTCTGTCCCTGTCACATCTGTCACAGTGCACAAAACATCTGTTTGTCCGCCATCATGGCCAACACCAAATAAACCCCAATTTGGGTTATTTTTACCAAAGAAATGTAGCAGTATCATTTTTGGTCAAAATTTATGAAGAGAAATTACTTATTTGCAAAATATTATAACAGAAACTAAGAAAAATGCATTGTTTTTGAAAATTGTCGGTCTTTTTAAATTTGTAGCGCAAAAAATAAAAAACCCAGGGGTGATTAAATACCACCAAAAGAAAGCTCTATTTGTGTGAAAAAAATGATAAAAATATCATTTGGGTACAGTGTTGCATGACCGCGCAATTGTCATTCAAACTGCAACAGCGCTGAAAGCTGAAAATAGGTCCGGGAAGGAAGGGGGTTTAAGTGCCCAGTATTGAAGTGGTTAAATACAACCAAAATAAAGCTCTATTTGTGTGAAAAAAAATGATAGAAATTTAATTTGGGTACAGTATTGCAAGCTGAGGGGGGTGAACGTGGCCAGTATTGAGGTGGTTAAAAAATGGCCTGCATTATTTCCTAAATGTACATAACATAACTGGATACTAACATTTATAGGTAAAGTTGATCAAGGGAATATCCAATTGCCTCTCGGGGGATAAGGAAGGATTTTTTTCCCCCTGCTGGATCAAATTGGATCATTCTTTGCTGGGGGTTTTTGCCTTCCCCTGGATCCCTGGATCAACTGTGGGTATAGGATTGTGTACAAAGGATTGTAGGATTTTTTTCCTTTTTATTGGTTGAACTAGATGGACTTATATCTTTTTTTTTAACCTGAATAACTATGTAACATGCTTTTGGATAATATCTGTTTATTGTTGTTTTATTGACTTTTCCCTGGCAAATTTCACCCACATATTCTTGTTTTGCTTTCCTCCAGAAAAAAAAGATATGGAAAGAGGTTAATCTTTTTTATTTATTCTGTCTGATGTTAGATATTTTTCTTCCACTCTAATTATGATTACAGTCCTGTTGTGCAAAAATCACTGAATGTGTATGGTTCGCCTATATAAAAAAATGTGACTGTTTACTTGCAAACGGACTTGTTGTATACTGTAAACGGAGAATAGGAGGCCTGCACTTTATCAACTTCAGTAAATATGTAATCAAGCACATCTGTTCTCGCTCTGTATTTTGTGTGCAAATAATCCAATTAAATATCGACAGAGAAAAAATGCCAGTGAAGTTCTGTGCAAGCTCATGTTGTAAAGACACTGTATGAAATGGAAAATTATTTATTTGGCTTTTGTTCAGTTGAATGTAATTTCCGCTTATCGATCCTTCTTTTTCAGTAGCATTGCACAGTTAGGAAAACAAGGTTTGTTGCATAAAAAATTCTGAAACTTTAACCATCTATTGCACTCAAAGGACTCATACACACAGGTAATTCTACAAGCATATCAGATTAGGTTTACTGTGCACAGTGCTTTATCCTGGGCAAGCACAATACAATAGGGAAATATGACAGTACTTAAAATATCAAGTTTATTTTAACTCACAGAAAGCATGAATCTGTGGGTTGCTGTGCAGGTAAAAGCAACAGGTTCACTGTAATGCAGGCCCCAGCTTTAAATTACACTTATCTTTTCTTACTCCCCCCTTCACTCTTTGTCCATCAGCAATCAAGAGGAAAAAAGCCTGTGTAAGCTCCACAACTCAGAACTAACCTATATATAAAAACTCTCCACATACCCATGTGACTAGCCCAAGTGTTGGTGCAGCCAGCCACAAAGCACCAGCACTGTCACTAAGGAGGGAGGAAAGTGAATCATATGCTTCCTTACCACTTCAGCCCCAGAAGGTTTTACACCCTTAATGACCAGGCCATTTTTTGCGATACAGCACTGCGTTGTTTTAACTGACAATTGCGCGGCCGTGCGACGCTGTACCCAAATAAAATTGCTGTCCTTTTTCTTACCCACAAATAGAGCTTTCTTTTGGTGGTATTTGATCACCTCTGTGGTTATTTTTGTATTTTTTTTACTTTCTGCTATAAAACACATCCAATAAAAAATGTAAAAAATCTAATTTCTTCATCAATTTAGGCCAATATGTATTCTGCTACATATTTTTGGTAAAACAAATCCCAAGAAGCGTATATTTATTGGTTTGCGCAAACGTTATAGCATCTACAAACTATGGGATATTTATTTCTTTTTTTACTAGTAATGGCAGCGATCAGTGATTTTTAGCAGGACTGTGACATTGCGGCGGACAAATCAAACACCTAACTGACAATTTTTGGGAACCAGTGACATTATTATAGTGATCAGTGCTAAAAATATGCACTGTTACTGTACTAATGACACTGGCAGGGAAGGGGTTAACATCAGAGGCGATCGAAGGGTTAAGTGTGCTCCTAGCTGGGGCTTACTAACTGTGTGGGGGATGGACTGACTTAGCAGGAACAGAAGATCTCTGTGTCCTCCCCTGTCAGAACGGCGATCTGCCTTGTTTACATAGGCAGATCGCCGTTCTGCTCTCTGGGGAACGACCCGCTGATTGGCTCACCTTTCTGACCAATGGGTGCGTGCCCACAGTATCTATTGCATGAACTGACATACAGGTAGTATATATGCGGTCCTTAAGTGGTTAATGGAAGTATCCAGT
Source organism: Glandirana rugosa (assembly GCA_018402905.1). Lineage (NCBI taxonomy): Eukaryota > Metazoa > Chordata > Amphibia > Anura > Ranidae > Glandirana > Glandirana rugosa. Next base: position 1,246,331 of record BLSH010215040.1, on the reverse strand, counting down.
ATGTCTCTACACTCTTGATGATAGAACAGAGAGGTGTTATGCAAAAGGAAGGGATGTACAAGTTGTTGATGGAGCTGCCCTGCATGGACAAGGCACAGGTAAACCTGAAAGGACATTAAAGGAAGCTAAACATCATGTCTGTCTACGTTCATCATCTTCATCGGCATTGGGATGTGTAATCCCCTATTCAGTCATTAAATTGTTTAATCAACAATTTAAAGAAAACCTTCTTTGACATGTGAGGAGGCTGCCATTGCTGCCATTACCATTAAACCTGATCTTCATGCTGTTCTAATGGCTTAAAACCTATTTAAACCACTGTCCTAGAGCAAGTATGCAGATTTGGATTACTGTCTTTACTTTGGTTTTACTTGATGCACTTATTTTCCACACCAGTGGTTCAGAAAACATTACACCAATGGATGACTGTGAGAGCAATGAAGCCAGTGTAGCACTCCCTTACCCCTGAACAGAAGAGCATGACCCCCAGATGGCTAGGCAGCCTAGCATTTCAACCCTCAGGGTGGAAACCTTAACTCTTTGTGGAGTAAAAGGAATTGGGTGCCAGTCAAAGGACTGACTGTTAGGAAACAGGATACCCAAAAATGACACAAATGCAGCTCCAGACTTCTTATCAGAGTCAATACAGCAATAAGGGCCTTTGAACTGAAACCAGCAATCTGTACTCTTCAGACTGTAAAACACACCATGACTCTGTAATATTGTTTTTTATTATACTATCTGCTGAGAAACACTTCTCTGCAACAGGCATAATGAAAAACACCACCCTGAGCTTAGGAAAATGAAAGCAGAAGTATAACAATTCAGAGCTCAGGCTGGATACAGCCTAACGGTAACACTAAATTTACACTAGGGACACTCCTGCTTTGGGGCAGGGACCCTAAACTTGCAGAACAGGTTTCCTTAAAAATATATTTTTCCTGGGAGTAACATAAGGGCCTTCACCCAGTAGCACAGGGAAGAAGAGTTTTATCAGAATGGGTAGTCAGCGGAATAATTAGACAGAGAGTAACTGTAACTGTAGCTAAACAGGTGCAAAGTTAGAAATAATAATGCAAAATATGCAAGGACAAAAATGCATACATTGCAGAACAATGAAAGCTGCACTGCTAGCTGCAAAAACACGAACTCTTAAATTGGATGTAAACCCTCCATATAACCAGTGAAGTGAACAGCCTCAGATGATACACAGAGATGAAACAAATCTCCCTATATAACTTTTACATGTATATCTTCTGTCTTCACCTTGATAAACTGTTTAGACAGTGCACGTTCTGTTAGAATTTTCTCTTCCTGGTTCCCCTGTAGGAGGGGATCATTACTAGGCAGTATGAGACAGCTGATTGGAGGAAAGGCACACACCCCCTCCCCACACATGCAGAGCCTACCTGTGTATAGTTTAGCAGTCTGCTAAACTAGTTATAGCAACCGCCTCTGACACACACTTCTCCCAGCTGAGAGCACTGATTGGGAGCCGATCAGCAGACCTTTTTCGTTCGGTCATGCCTTTGACAGAAGCCGGCCGAACTCCAGTACACACGTACCGAATGTAGGCCAGTTTCTATTGAACCGGCCGAGGCTTCCCGACATTTGGCCCGTGTGTACTAGGCTTAAATGGGCACTCTGCTAACACCAGAAAGCTTACTGGGGTGCCTCCCCAACAGGAAATGTTCCCTCAAGCACAGTTAGCAGGTAGAATTTCCAGGTGAATTAAAGTATACAAAACCCTGGGCAAAAAACTTGAGCAGAGTTTCAACTTTCTGTTTCCTGAAATATGGCTCTTCTTGTGGCAGCTACTTCTCCTGGTGGCTTCCTTTTCATGCATCTGTGTCCTACGTGTGGATGCATGTCCCCTATCGATGATGTGGCACCAGCCTTTCCTCAAGTTAGTCTATAGATGCAGACGGAATGTGTAGGCAACAGCACGTCATCCTGCATTCAAAAACAGATGCAAGCACACTAGGACTTTAAGCATGTTAGTGGCAGAATAATTAGGTAAAAAAAAAGAAAAAGAAAGACTGGAAAAAAATGTTGATTTTTTTTTTTTTTTTGAGTCTGGATGCACTTTGCAGCAGAAAAGAGCCAGAGACTTCATAAAAAGCAGGCCTATAGTTAAGCTTGGGCACTTATTTCAGTAGAAAAAAAACAATCTTTACGGAGAACCTACTGGGCTACAGCAAAGCCTGGTTGAAAATAGACCTGGCCAAGTAGGCTGTATTCCATATGTTCTTTTATTGCTTAATGTTCAATTTTGACTGAAGATATCTTACTTACACTACACATGGCCAGCATCTTTGAATATTTAATTAACTTCTTTCTTCCAAAATGTAAAATTTGTTATGTAAATAAATCATGTAATTATATGGTCTTCATCAGGGGCGGCCCCTCCATTAAGGGCGCATGGGCGCCGCCCCCTCTATCCTCGTTACCCCCCCCCCCCCGCTAAATGAATAGATTCATGCATAGGCCACCCCCTATTTGTGTGTCAGGCCCCTTTCAGGACATGAATTACAGTGGCGGGGTGGCGGGGGTGTTTTTTTGAAGTACCTGATTTGAGCCATAGGCTCTAATAGGCTTCAAAATAGAGTGGACTCCGAGCGCAGAGCATTGAGCTTGCAGCCCACTCACGTGTGTTAGAAAAGTAAATGAATATTTGAATTACCCGTTACCCGATTGGCTGAGAAGTCAGGCGATCCTATTGGATGCCTTTCTCGGAGGAGGAGGGGGATGCATGGCCGAAGCTGCCGAAGCAAAGCACGCTCCCGCTTGCCGGACACCGCTGCCCACCCTCCCGCTTTCTAGATGGGGTAAGTGCTGGACTTTGATGTGGGGGGGTGCTGTCAGTGCCACAAGCCCTGCAGCAGGGGGGAGGGTGGATGCTGTATACCCCTATCTGGTGATGCTGTATACACCTATCTGGTGATACTGTATACCCCTAACTGGTGATGTTGTATACCCCTATCTGGTGATGCTGTATACCCATATCTGGTGATGCTGTATACCCCTATCTGGTGATACTGTATACCCATATCTGGTGATGCTGTATACCCCTATCTGATAATGCTGTATACCCATATCTGGTGATGCTGTATACCCCTATCTGGTGATGCTGTATACCCCTATCTGGTGATGCTGTATACCCCTATCTGGTGATGCTGTATACCTCTATCTGGTGATGCTGTATAGCCTATTTGGTGATGCTGTATACCCCTATCTGGTGATGCTGTATACCCCTGTTGCGTCCCCAAAGTGTAGGCATTTTTGTAGAGGTCTTTTTGCTTGGAGAGGCAAAATTTAGTCAGGCCTGATGTAAATTGCAGGCCTGAATGTTTTGATCTGGGCAGGGGAGTGGTTTAGAGTAGGCTGCAGATTGCAGGGAGGGACACCCCTTGGATACTCCTCCCCTGGTTCCAGAAAGTGCTAGAAGGGGTGGGTGGATGAGGAGGTGTCACTCGCTGTATATGTTAAGGAGCCTTAACCAATTCCCAATCAGGATTGGCAGGGGACAGGCCTCCTTAAATACAGTGATCTGCCAGAAGGTGGGAGGAGAGTTTGGGTGGAAGTGAGGAAGATGTAGCAGAGGTGCTGTGGAGGCCTCATCCGGGAGGGTGCCCCCAGTCTGGGGGGTGACCTCGAGGCCTGGAGACACGGGTGCAGCCGGGAGTGGGGTTGATTCCTAGAGCAGCACAGGGGAGTAAAAGAACAGCAGAGGTGCTACTGAGGACACTTTAAAGTATCCACTGGAGTCGGTGAGTGACAGACCCTGGGAGCTGGAAGAGAAAGGCTGGAGCGGGCTGGGAGAGGAATAGTGTACAATCTGTGGAGGTCTCAGGAGCCAGTCAGGGGAAGAAGTGTCATGGAAAGGAAAGCAGACCGGTGTGGTCTGGAAGGGGGATGGGCTGGGAGTTGTAGTCCATCAAAGGCCCAGCTAGCACCGATGTACTGAGCTACACTAGAGGGTCCTTGACCCTGGCCTGTAATGGGGGGTCCTGCTGATCGAGTGCAGGCCTCACCATATGCTAGCTGCGGTGAAGAGGAAGGAGTTAAGTAAGCCTGATAAATTTCCCTTCAGGTCAGGAGTAACAGTCTGCATGTGAAGTGCTGGAGGGAAGTGAGAGGAGTAACAGTCTGCAAGTGAAGTGCTGGAGAGAAGTGAGAAGAGTAACGGTCTACAAGTGAAGTGCTGGGGAACGTAGAGATGGATATACAGTCATGTATATAGTCGGTCCTGTAAAGTAATTCTTTGGGGCATCCCACAGTCACCCCTTTTCCCCATCCAAGTTAATCCCCTAAATAAACAAACAAAAACAAGAGCCAGCTTGTTCAGTGACTCCGGATGTGTGAGATGGTGGGATTAAGAGAAGCCAGAAAGTGAACCACAACTACCAGCCACTCCCAAGGGAGAATATGGCTACATTTGGGGGCTCATTTCCAGGATTTACCTATAAGGCTGCCAGTCGTCACCCATAACAACCGCAAGAGTACTGAGCAGGAGAATGTGATTGTCTGTTTTATTGTCGATGTGGACTTAACTGTGGAAAAGGACTTGTGTACTTGGCCCTTGAACTGTGTTAAAATAAGTGTGTTGTTGTCCATAGCAACCAGCGGGAGCCGCCAGTAGTATTGCTGCCTGCTTACACAGTTGTTGTATGTGTAGAGATGTATATACAGTCGCGTATATAGTTGGTCCTGTAAAGTAATTCTTTGGGGCATCCCACAGTTACCCCTTTTCCCCATCCAAGTTAATCCCCTAAATTACACAAACAAAAACAAGAGCTGGCCTGTTCAGTGACTCCGGATGTGTGAGATATGGTGGGATTGAGGGCAGCCAGAAGGTGAACCACAACTATCAGCCACTCCCAAGGGAGAAGATGGCTACACCCCTATCTGGTAATGCTGTATACCCCTCTCTGGTGATGCGGTATACCCCTATCTGGTGATGCTCTATACAACTGACACAATGGGTGGAACCTATAAGGGGAGGGGTCAAAAAGGAAGGGTGGGGTCTGGCACTCCCCATCCTAAAATTTCACCAGCCACCACTGGTCTTCGTTGATCTGTTGACAATTGTGTTCTGTAGCTCTCTTCTTTTTGAACCAAGGAGAAGGAGAGCCATTAGGCCGCAGGAAAGGCCGGATGGGTCTGGAAGAAGGATGGGCTGGGAGTAGTAGTTCATGCAAGGCCCAGCTAGCACCAACATACTTAGCTACCCAACAGAGAGTCCACGGTTTCAGGGAAGGAAACTTGCAATTCTTACCCACAAAAGGTGGTTCTAGGGCCTTGAACGCGGCTGCAGCGGGCCTCAACATGTGCTAGCTGTGGTGAAGAGCAGGTGTCATGGAGGTCTGATAAATTTCCTTTCAGACCAGGGAAACCAGTGTAACAGTCAGCAAGTAGTGTGCTGGAGAGAGGAAAGGAGAAGAGTAACGGTTAGCAAGTAGTGTGCTGGAGGAGAAGAAGTGTATATACCAGAAGTGTATATAGTCGGTCCCATGTTCAATCACTGGGCATGCCACAGTCATCTCTAATCCCTATCCAAGTTCAAACCCCTAATTATAATAACAAAACAAAGTACTGGCCTGTTCAGGGACTCGGGGTGTGTGGAATAGTGTGATTGAGGGCAGCAGGTAGGTGGATCACAACTATCAGCCACACTTGAGGGAGCACATGGCTACAGGATAAAACTTGGACGGGGTAGGGGTGACTGTGGTATGCCCAATGGATCAAGAACATGGGACCTTCTATATACACCTCTGAATATACACTCCTTCTTCCTCCAGCACAGCCTTGCTTCAATTCTCACTTTCCTCCAGTTTCCTGCACACGCTTAAATCCAGCCTAGCTAGCACAGGGTGAGGCCTGTGTTTATGCTGGCAGGACCTCTGGACCGCCCATTACAGGTAAGGTCCATGGGCCCTCAAAGTGTAGCTGAATACGTTTGTGCTAGCTAGGGTTGATGGACTACTGCTCCCAGTCCATTCTCCTCCAGGCCACCTCAGCTCTCCTGTCTGCTCCATCCCGCTCCAGTGCCCAGTGACACCACTTCCCTTACTGGCTCCTGTGACCTCCTTAGTCTGTCCACTGTATCCTCCCAGCCTGCTCCAGTCCACTTCCTCCAGCTCCCAGAGTGTCACTCACCAACACCGGTGGATCCTTTACAGAGCACTTTTCCTGTATCCTCTCTGTTGCTCTCATGCTCCTTGATCAGAACTCCTCTGTGTGTTATGAGGGGTTCTTTCCACTTCCCGTGCCTCCAGGCCTAAGGTCACCCCCCCAGACTGGGGACTCCCTCAGGGCCTCCGCAACACCTGCTACATCTCCAGCTCTTCCACCCGACACGCTCCTCCCTCCCACAGGCAGAACACAGTATTTAAGGGGGCCTGCCCCCTGCCAATCCAGGTTGGGGATTGGTCAGGGTTCCTTAACATACTTCAGAATGCCTCACCTCCTCTGTCCACCCCCTTTTCCAGAATGTTCTAAAGAAAAGGGGAGGAGTAACCAAAGGGTGTTCCTTCCTGCAGGCTCAAGCTCTTCCTGGGCCACTCCCCTGCCCAAATCAAAACAATCAGGCCTGCAGATCAGTCAGGCTTGAATAAATTTGCCTCTCCTGTACATTACAATAACCTAACTACAGGTCCCTGCAGCTAACAGTATACACAGTACACAATTTCCAAGCCAGAGCACTTCTCCCGTGAAAAAAATACTCTGCTCACAAGGTAGTTGAGAAGAAGTGTTGACAGCCGTCCCATTCCAAGGATCCTAAGAGAAGAAACAATAACAACTAAACTACAACTAACTAAACAGCACACAGGTCAACTGGAAAGGGGTTATAAGCCTCCAAGCCCAGCAACAAACAGCACTCTGTAATGAGATTCTTTTTCTTGTCTGATCTGTCAGTGAGGGGTTAGATCCCACTGACAGAAGCAGTAGAAGGGAAGAAAGATCAAAAAAGCAATTGAAGTTAGTCTTTTTCAGAGTTCCTGATGGGAGGGGCCCCTCCTCGGACAACAGGCTCTTCAAAGTTTAGAAAACAGGAACAAACCTCACCCAAGTGTCCTTCAACAGAAAGTTCCTCCATTGGGCACAGGGTGGCAGGCTGGCTTGTTCCTGCAAAGATCAGGGAAAAAACAGAAGAACTAAAACCACACCGTACTCTCCAACAGTCATTACGGTGGGTCTATGCTCAAACTGGCTCCACACAGTCCTTCTCTAAGCATAGTACCGGGATCCAGCACATCAGTCAGGCCTGAATAAATTTGCCTCTCCTAGCAAAAATCTATTCTCTAAGCACCTATTCACTATGGGGGTGCTACACAAGCAAAAGGGAGAGCGCAAAGGATGTTGGGCTTGCTCGCTTGTGGGCTCCCATAACCAGAACCAGGTTTTAGGTAAGCAAAATGTCCCATATACAACTTATAATACAGTGAAGAAGGAACTCTTCTGCCAGCTTGTTGGAGCACTTTACGTTGGTGCACAATGGAGGTGTAGTTCCCTTTTTTTATGAGAAATTAACTTCCCCAGAAATGGTGATACTGCAAGCAGAGTTCCCCTTTAATGAATGCAACAAGTTGGGAATTTACTTTAAAGATGTCTGGAGGTTCTAAAGGTTATTCAAGCTGAGCAAAGGTAGGAGCAGAATCTAGCAGTAGTGTGTTCCTTAAAGTGCAGAACTTGGCTTGCCTTGGATAGAATAGGCATGAGGTACTGTTATATACACTATATTGCCAAAAGTATTGGGATACCTGCCTTTCACACACACACGTAAACGTTAATGGCATCCCAATTTTAGTCCATAGGGTTCAATATTGAGTTGGCCCATTCTTTGCAGCTATAACAGCTTCAACCCTTCTGTGAAGGCTGTCCACAAGGATTAGGAGTGTGTCTATGGGAATGTTTGACCATTCTTCCAGAAGCGCATTTGTGAGGTCAGGCACTGATGTTGAGCGAGAAGGCCTGGCTCACAGTCTCCGCTCTAATTTATCCCAAAGGTGTTCTGCCGGGTTGAGTTCAGTGCCAGTCCACCCCAAACTCTCTCTGTCTTTATGGACCTTGCTTTGTGCACTGGTCTTAATCATTTGGTGAAGGGGGATTATGGTGTGGGGTGGTTTTCAGGGGTTAGGCTTGGCCCCTTAGTTTCAGTGAAGGGAACTCTTAAGGCGTCAGCATACCAAGACATTTTGGACAATTTCATGCTCCCAATTTTGTGGGAACAGTTTGGGGATGGCCCCTTCCTGGTCCAATATGACTGCGCACCAGTGCATAAAACAAGGTCTATAAAGACATGGATAAGCGAGTTTGGGGTAGAGATTAGAGAAACTTGACTGGCCTGTACAATGTGTAAAAGCAGGTGTCCAATACTTTTGGCAATATTGTGTACATTCACAGTTCCTGCCCAATCAGGCAAACAGAAAGTATTAAAGATGATATCCTGTGTGAAGCACATCAATGGGTAGCTAGTGTAGACAGGCAGCAGCACTAATTGGGCTACATAGTCTGTGTCTCTATGTGGCAGTCTGCTGTAGTGATGTGATATGGGTAAGGAACCCTTACCCAGTCCTTTACTAAGCGATTGCCTTGCTGCTGGGGGGCCCCTTCTCGCTATCCTCCAGTGGTTGTAGTGATGCCGAGGGTGATGACCAGGGGCGGACTGGCCACAGGGCACACTGGCAATTTCCCGGTGGGCCGGGGCCTCCAGGCTGCACATCCTAGGAAGACCAGGCCGCACAGCAAAAGACAAGTGGCGACCACGGCCCGGAGAGGGTTAATATAGGCCGCGGCCGCCGCTCACCTCCCACTACGTGGCCGTGCAATGAGAAGCACCTGCAGGGGATAGACACCTCACGGCCAGCCGGTGGAAATATCCTGCACCAAATACCGGCCGACAAACAGTGACAGCTGCACAGGGAGGAAGGTGAGCGGATGCAATTGATCCAGTGTATGTTACAGCTAAAGGGAAGGCTCTGTCTGTAACTGTCTACACTAGCTGCTCTGTAGCAGCAGGGAAAGGGGGTGGATTTGGATTGTCTTTTTACTGGTCTGACTGGGGCTGTCTCTGCTGGTCTGGGGCTGTCTCTGCTGGTCTGGGGCTGTCTCTGCTGGACTGAGGCTGTCTCTGCTGGACTGAGGTTGTCTCTGCTGGACTGAGACTGTCTCTGCTGGACTGAGACTGTCTCTGATGGTCTGGGGCTGTCTCTGCTGGTCTGATGCTGTCTCTGCTGCACTGGGGCTGTCTCTTTACTGGACTGGGGCTATCTCTGCTGGATTGGGCTGTCTCTACTGGACTGGGGCTGTCTTTTTGTTGTGAAGCGGTCTCTGCTGGCCTGGGGTTGTCTCTGCTGGTCTGGGGCTGTCTCTGCTGGTCTGGGGCTGTCTCTGTTGGTCTAGGGTCATTTCTGCTGGACTGAGACTGTCTCTGCTGGACTGGGCTGTCTCTTTGTTGTGAGGCTGTCCCTGCTAGTCTGCGGCTGTCTCTGCTGCTCTGCGGCTTGTCTCTGCTGAACCGGGGCTGTCTCTGCTGGACTGAGGCTGTCTCTGCTGGACTGAGACTGTCTCTGCTGGTCTGGGACTGTCTCTTCTGGACTGGGGCTTTCTCTGCTGGACTGAGGTTGTCTCTGCTGGACTGAGACTGTCTCTGCTGGTCTGGGACTGTCTCTTTTGGTCTGGGGCTGTCTCTGCTGGATCGGCTGTCTCTACTGGACTGGGGCTGTCTCTTTGTTGTGAGGCTGTCTTTGCTAGTCTGCAGCTTTCTCTGCTGGTCTGGGGCTGTCTCTGCTGGACTGAGGTTGTCTCTGCTGGACTGAGGTTGTCTCTGCTGGACTGAGGTTGTATCTGCTGGCCTGAGACTGTCTCTGCTGGTCTAGGGCTGTCTTTGTTGGTCTGGAGCTGTCTCTGCTGGTCTGGGGCTGTCTCTACTGCACTGGGGCTGTCTCTGCTGGATCGGGCTGTCTCTACTGGACTGGGGCTGTCTCTTTGTTGTGAGGCTGTCTCTGCTAGTCTGCAGCTTTCTCTGCTGGGCTGGGGCTGTCTCTGCTGGTCTTGAGCTGTCTCTGCTGCACTGGGGCTGTCTCTTTACTGGACTGGGGCTGTCTCTGCTGGATCGGGCTGTCTCTACTGGACTGGGGCTGACTCTTTGTTGTGAGGCTGTCTCTGTTGGTCTGCGGCTGTCTCTGCTGAACTGGGGCTGTCTCTGCTGGACTGGGGCTGTCCCTGCTGGACTGGGGTTGTCTCTGCTGTTCTGAGGCTGTCTCTGCTGGTCTGGGGCTGTCTGTACTGCACTGGGGCTGTCTCTTTACTGGACTGGGGCTGTCTCTGCTGGATTGGGCTGTCTCTGCTGGACTGGGGCTGTCTCTACTGGACTGGGGCTGTCTCTGCTGGTCTGTGGCTGTCTCTGCTGGTCTACGGCTGTCTCTGCTGGTCTGGGGCTGTCTCTACTGGACTGGGGCTGTCTTTTTGTTGTGAGGCTGTCTCTGCTGGTCTGCGGCTGTCTCTGCTGGACTGAGGCTTTCCTTTGCTGGTCTGAGGCTGTCCCTTTGCTGGTCTGAGGCTGTCTCTTTGCTGGTCTGAGGCTGTCTCTTTGCTGGTCTGAGGCTGTCTCTTTGCTGGTCTGAGGCTTTCTCTTTGCTGGTCTGAGGCTGTCTCTTTGCTGTATTTGGATGTTTCTCAGAATATCCCATCACCGACCACCCATGCGAACACCTGAAACCAACCCCCCCGATCGGGCTGCCCAGTCTAAAATGCCCGGGCCTATTTTTTGTCCCAGTCCGGGCCTGGTGATGACCCAATCTGTCTGCCCGCACGATTGACTATCCTACTTCTCCTTACAATCAGGAAATCTCCTTCTTCGCTCTCCGGCACAATCTGGTCTGGCCTGTGGTCTCCTGGATCAACACTTCACTCTCTCCCATGCCTTGGCTTTTCTTTTTATAAGCTCTCACAGCTTTGCTTGTTCACTTGGGATCCACAGTTCTATTCCAGCTAAACTGAATGAAGAAGCCCTGCTTGCAGCATAGAAGTCCCAGTATTCTTAGCATTTCTATACAGGTTTCTGTGCCAACTTAACTGCAGAACACTGCCATCTTGTGGCCATTTAACAACCTGCAATCAGTAACAATGCAGTGTGTTACACCAGGTAACACAGGGCAATACAGTACTGAATAGTCATGTCACCCTCAGCTAGGTCCACAGTGTAGTAAGGCTGTGTCAATCACAATAATCACTGAACAAAATTATTAATTTTTTTACTGTATTTTACCCTTGGGAGTTCACATGTATTCATTTTGACTGTGTTTTCAGGGGTTTGGCTGGAGTCCCACTTTAGTTTATGCAAAACATAGTTTAAACAGGGCAAATGAGACATGCTTTAATCTAGAGCGGACTTTCAGGTCTCCTTTCGAAGGAAAAAAATATTTGATAGGTCTAGACTCTAGAGTGATAAAGTTTATATATGGGACTTATATGACAGTACCAAGGCTCTGAGACTTTAAATCAAGAAGGAATAAACAGCCATACTGCTTAAATTATTACGAAAGAACGTTTTACCAGCTGAAACCAACAAACACTATTACTAAACAATACTACTAAATTACAAAAACAGAATTTCATCAATAAAGTTCCACACACAAATGTATAAACCTACATACATGCATGTATTTGTACAGTATGTCAATGGATAATCAACATATTGATTATCCCCGCATTCAATTCACAATAGCACGAGATTTTGACCAGCTCTCTATGGAGCCGGTTCACATATCTCTGCAGCGGGTCTGGTGCGATTTGCACAAAAACGCTATGCGTCTTTTGGTCCATGTCAGGTCCGAATACAGCCCAAAATTCGGGCTGAAATAGGACCTAAAACGGTGAACCATGGTGCACTGGACCGCTGCTGTGAGCAGCATGCATCTCATATGTGAACCCAGCCTCAGAGTCCTGTGCCGTGAACACCGGTTCCCGCGTGCATGCACGGGAGTGATGTCATCTGGGCCGGAGCCCGCAAACCCGTAAGGAAGACCAGGGGAGATGGAAGCCCTGTCAGAGGAGGGTTTAGTTTTAATGTAAGTTTTGCATAATGTGCTAGTATGTGATGCATACTAGTACATTATAACTTTTCTGCACAGGTTTTAAAAAAACTGGCAGTTTACTACTGCTTTAAAGCTGAACAAAATGCTCTTATATTTGTTACCCTGTTGCGCTATTGTATTCAGACATCGCAGCAGGAACTCCTCTGTTATCAGAATACACTGATCAGCGCTGCTGCTGATCAAATAAAACATTTCTAACATTCCCCTTCTAAAGAAGTTGATGTTTGGATTGAACAAGTTGGAAAACTTTTATAGATCTGCAGCTGCAGTCTCTGATCAGTGTATTCTGACAGGGCTGCGTTCTACAGTCAGAATTAGGAATGGGCTCTGGCATGTTCGAAACCCCACATGCCCGATCCCACCAGGAAGCCGACACTGCACAACGTTAATCACAAGCAGTGAGACATTTCAGCTGCACAGATTTCTCACTGCTGTGATTAGATCTGTGCAGTGTCAGCTTCCTGGCGGGATCAGGAACGTGGGGTTTCGAACACGCCCGAGCCCATCACTAATCAGAATACATTGTCCCAGCAGGGGGGATTCTTTCATTCACCTCATTTGCGTGGATGAAGGAATCTGTTTCTTTTGCTCAGCTGGCTGAACAGAAAAAAAAAACATCTATGGCCAGTTTAAAGGCTAAGTTCACCTTTAGCAACATGTTACACCCATATTTGTAGTGTAACATGTAACTAGA
>BLSH010215040.1:1210973-1233526 GCA_018402905.1 Glandirana rugosa | reverse complement strand
TGTAACTACGAACCGCCCCCCCCCCCCCCGCAGGGTCCCCCCCTTCTCCATGACAGCAGGCAGGGGTTCTTCTCCCCCCCACAATCGCTGTCACATTTAAAGTTAGCACGGTTGTGTGGGACTCCGCCCACACAGCGGGGTCATACATTTACAGCAATCTTCCATTGCAGAAGACAGCTTGTTGTACTCAATCGACTACTAAGGATGGGCTTGGGCGTGTTCGCAAGGGCATGTGCCCGGGCCCGCCGGGAAGTGAACCCTGCACTGCACCAATCACTGGTAGTGAGACGTTCCCTGATGCGTGGCTGCAGCGATGTCTCATTGCCCCTTAGTGCAGTGCAGGGTTATTAGTGCAGTGCAGGGTTCACTTCCCGGCGGGCTCGGGCACGTGCACTTGCCAACACGCCCAAGCCCATCCTTATTGACTACAAAAGCACTGATCAGCGCCCTCGTAGTCTATTGACACTTCCTGCAGCTCTGAAAATGACAGCCCATACAGAAGTACAGGCAGAGAGCTACAGGAAGTGGCTGCAAGAGCCTGACATTGCACCCGCAATACGCTGATCGTGGGTACAATGCTCTGCAGGCTCTTTTACTTGCAAAAACATGTTCATTTATTCTTTTTAAAACATAGGTGAACTTAGCCTTTAAGTGCACAGAAGGAATAGGAATTTACTATGGCAGTGAGATTAGCTTGTAGAGTATATATTATGCTGAGCATATTGTATTGCATTCCATACCTGCAGACAATTTGCATGGGGGGTCATTGAGCATGCTCATCAACTGCTCATTAATTAAGTAATTTAACCTCCCTTTGAGCTCTGCAAATCTGATAGCGTGCTTCCTCCATGCAGAAGTAACTGTTTGCTTTAAGCTAGTAAGACAATTGTTTTTACCTATAGCTGGCTTCTAAAGGCCTGTACACACGGTACAATTATTGGTGGAAAAAAGTCGTATGACAGCCTGTTGTGTGATAATCTGACTGTTCGTACGCACCATTCGACAGCCAATTTTCAATTATCATCCAACAGAAGTTGTATGTGAAGTCTAGAAAACTTTTGTCTGCTGACAAGGCGTTGTACAATTTTCGGCTTGTGTGTACAGAAGTTGGACAAACAAAAGTTGGAAGTGCAAACACACATGTTTGGAATCCAGGAAGTGTTCAGTCAAGTAAACCTGCGTCCATAATTCACAATTCACATTCACCTGAACTATCTCTTTATACGCTCACAACACATCATTACGTTCGGCTTTGTCGAACGATAATTTGACTACCGTCAGTATGCTAGACAAAATCACGGACAGCCAATTTTGAAAAAAGTTGGACGTGTGGTCGTACGATAATCGCATCGTGTGTACGAGGCTTTAGAGGTAAGTCACAATATGAAAAAGAGTGCCAGAAAATATTTCAAATAATCATCATTTCTATGACGTTTTATTTCTTGTAATCTTGTTTTACTTAAAGTCTTTGTAAAAGGAAAATTGTTCTCTGAATTTGTTTTGAATATAGTGGGGGGACGTGAGAATAAATCTTCCAATGGGGACACCTGTTGTGGTCACAGCTGTATAGGATGGTGGTCTCATCACTTAGTGAAGATTTCCTCCTCAATTTCTGTTGTAAATCTGGGACAGAAAGTGCAGGGTAATCTCCCCAGTGGTCTACAGATTGCCAAAAATACAGGGTTTAACCCTTCCCTACTCTATCCAAAACTACTATTTCAAAAAAAAAAAAGTTTTGGCTATGCGTACACTTTATATACAGCTAGGTACATATGCAAGTTTACAAATTTAATTTATTTGTTCACATAATCATCTGGGAATTGCGACAGTCACATCATTTTATACTTTCTAACATAATTATGGGAAACTGAAAATCAAACAAACAAATTAAAGAGCAAGTAAGCCAAATGAGAACCATTCCAGAAAGTGAGCAAAATGTAAAAGAATATGAAGGGAAAAAAAGCTTCTATGCTATAAAAATAATGGGTTATATTAGATTGGTAGCTCTCAAAATGTTCTGTTTTATCTGATATTGAACTCTATAGTTTTGTACTCCTCTACATTGTTTAGATTAGGAGAATGCTATTCTCTGAGAAGTATCATGCTCTTTAAAGCCATATTGAACTCAAAACCAAAAAGCCCCTTTCACACGGCTGTGTCCGTTTGCGGACTCCGCTCTGCTCAGCAAGGATCGATCCCCTGAGCAGGCGAATGATAGATCTGTCAGAGCCCTGCTCTGCTCTATGGAGATCGGTTGAAAATGGATCCACCTGTCCGTTTTCATTCAAACCGATTCTACAGAAGGATGGATATTAGAGTTTCCATCTGTCTGGATTTTGGACCTGACTGGATCGGAGAGCGGCAGATGTCAGAGGACATGTCACCGCTGACATCCGCCGCTCCATAGCACTGCATGGAGCATCCGTTCAGGTCTGCCAGAAAAACAGACAGGCGGGCCTGAAATGAATGCCCATGTGAAAGGTGCCAAAGAGGATATACATTGCAGCTTGCCAATCATTAGGTGTGGTGTGTGGTTTTTTTTTTTCTTCAGTTTTTTTGTTCTCCCCCTCTCCCCGTTTTCACCTGCTGACCTGGCCAATAACAGAACTCCTGTTTCAGAGTGTCCCCCACTCCGGATGGAGTACAGGGGACACCTTTGGACCGCAGCATTGGTAATCTGGAGGGAGGGTGTGTTGGATGTATTTGCAAATTTAGCTACACTGACACAAATTGAAGCTGAACTCCCGCTGACACTTTATAGCAGTTACAGCAAACTGTTTTTACCTTATTTGGGATAAAGGTTTTACATAAACTAAAAGCTGATCACTGAAAGCACCCCTGTGAGTGTTAAATGGTTTGTCTTATTCATTCTAATTGATACATCTGCAGAATAGCTTGTTCTTTTAAATGACAACAGACTGACTGGCCAGATCATCAGGTGAGAATAAAGCCCCATACACACCAACGGATTTTCTGTATACTTTTTTGTCTTCAGATTCACCAAACCCATGTAGTGCAAGGGCCTGCCTGATTGCATGCTAATTGAAACTCTTAAGGTTTGACCTGATATTATGGTTTTGATAAATCTGAATACAAAAGTCTACTGAAAATCTGATGGTGTGTATGGGGCTTTAGAAAGCCTTAAAAAAAGCAAACTAATGCTGCCATCAAATCTAGGAATTGGTAAGCTGTTATATAACGTTTGCGTTCGGGTTTATTCCCAAACTGTAACTTTCCAAACTGAATTTTCAATCTAGTGGCAGACCACTACCCATATAAACTATATGCTATAGAACTTAAGGAGCATAAATATCTAGCTTTTTCGTACATCCCACAATACAGACCATTTTTAAATTCCTAACAATAGGGTTATGCTGGCACCTTCAGGTGATCAGACAGTGGCAAAAAGACAGTAATTCCCCTCCCAGATATAACCAATCCCTGTTAGGCCAGGACCCAGTTTTGTTTTGTTTTGTTTTTTGCTAGCGTCTTAAGGTGATGGTCATGTTTGTGCAGCTCCCTACATGAAAATAACCAGCTTCTCAAAGTTTCCAGCAGGGATTATAAAACTGGTGTGATATGGATCCATGTTCCTGCAGCTTTTTTTATGCTCAAAGAAACCTGTTCCCGACAGCCTGTAATGTTACTGGTGGGCACTGAACCCTGTGTACTGGGACGTTGTGAAATGATATATTGCCTTGCAGACCAGTAGGGTTCTATACACGTCCAGAGCAGTGGAGTCTCTGAAGGCCCTTGTGGAGAAGCCTGCAGGGTTGAGTGAAGACTGGGTTCATTAAGGGGAGATCTGCAGGGAAATTGGTGAGTGTCCTGGATTAATCATATGTTGGTACCTGTGCCCCACCCAACACCAGCTGCCATTTTTCTTCTTTGAGACTTCAGGTCACAGCATTGCCCTTTTAAGTTTCAAAGGTTATTTAGAGGCTGCTCAAAATATTCCTTATACTGGTGGCAGATTACGACCACTTGATATATGAAGAGTGGGGTGATTATGTATGTGTGCTACCAAGTGGCTCAGACAACTCCCCTATACAAAGGAGCTGAGGGGTACTCTCCAACTCTGTATTACTCTTCTCTAAATCTAGCACAGGAATAGGGTGGAGTCGGAACAGGATGTGATGATCTGTTTGGAAGGAAGTAGCCTGGCATCCATATATGGTTATACAAAACTGCAGTGAATGGCTCTGGCAGCATTCGGTGTGGAACTATAGGTCACCACAAGTCTCTACGATGGAGGTCAAAGCAATAGTGGTGCAGCAAGCATCCTAACTTTTTCTGCAGGAGGGGTTTTAGTAAGGGTTCTGGTGTTTGTTGACAGGCCACATCTTACATGTGGCATAGATGAGGGGATAAAGTGAGTATAGGGTCCCAGTAGGGAGGAACCTGTGCATAGTCCCCCATGGGATATATCCCCAAGGGGGTTAGTTTGTCTCTGGTGCCTGTGATGCCCTTTCATTTTCAGGTATATCCACTAACTTGGGGATACAGTCTGCCAGTTTATTTGCGACAAGGGAGGAGTTTTCATCTGCTATTGCTGGGGTACAGTAACAACATTCCGGGATGCTTGCTAATTTGGACCGTCTTGGTCACAAACAGAAGTGCTCCCCCTTCCTCTCCATTCCTGAAGAATACCAGGATCAGAGTTTTCCTCGGAGTCCTTTTGTGAATTTTCTAGCTGAAGGGTTTTTTTAACTAATTTGAAATTGCTGCTTCCCGAATTTTCTGCTCCAAAGGTGACAGGATTTAGCTCTTGCGGCTGCCACGAGATCTGCAGTCTTTCCTTATACATGACTTGAAGGATATTTTGTATGCGGACTGGGCTCACCCTCAAAAGGTGTTTGTTCCACCAAAGAAGTTCGCTCAGCAATACCCCATGGAAAGTGAGTTCACAAAAAAAAAAAATGGAATATGTCTTTGCTAGATCAAGTGGTTTCTTTAGTAAGAACCTCACTTGTGCAGTGTGTACAGTGTTTGAAGATGCCACAGACAACTGTCTGGAGACACTGTTTTAAGGACACGATTGCCCTGGTGGGGGCAGTTAAACAGCCAGTGATAGAGGCCATAGAAATTTCCTAGAGCCTGAAAGTCTGCGCTTAACACATGGCAAGGGAGAGGAATTCCTCTAACGATAGTGACATGAGCAAAAACTTGAAGGATTTCCCAAGTACTCTGTTTTTCAGTGGATGCTTTCAAAAGAATCCATTCAGCAATCTGATCATTAGTACACGGCTTTCAAGAGCCGATCACGACAGTTCTTGAGAAGATATCCAAAAAGACAAACATTGTATATGAAATAATGTATACAAACATGGACATATTTCTTGTACAATAACAGAACGACCGCTTTTTGTGTAATTTAGTATGGAATTTGTACAGAAAAAAATTGTGTGACCAAGACCACACATGTTTGGAAATGACAGATTACCTTACATCCCTTCCAAAGTTGTATTCTGTCATGAGAATTTTCATAACTTTTAGTAACCTAATGGTTTTCGATCTGAGACTAGCATGCAAAAAAACAATAATTCGTCCAATATTCTTATCGTGTGTGCAAAACAAAAAGCTGAAGTATTGATTAGCAGAATTACCCCACAAGATGCACGTGGAATGTTTGCCTTTCCAATGGGATAGTTGTTTGGTCCTGCTTTTGAATGATTATATCCAGAAAGTGACTATGGTTTATGCTTTCAAAATATTTCCTCAGATCCACAAAATTTGCAGGCCCTTGAACATCTATCTCAAGGCGTAATTGTCCTGGCTCCAGAAGACAAAAGATTTCAGGGGTGTTACTCAAATCTCTTCATGGTTCCAAAACTGAATGGCAGTGTTTTTTTCCCCATGTTGGATCTCAAAATTTCTAAGGGTATATCTGTGCATTCAGTAGGGGCATCTCTTCTGCATCAGTTGACATCCAAGATTTGTGATAGAGGAACGTCCCTTCCAGTTTGGGGCTCACTTTCGGTTTGTCTACAGCTCCCAGACTATTCACCAGGGTCCTGGCTCCGGCCTCATACTGTCCTGTAATACGAAACCTAGATGACCTACTGCCGACTAGGGAATAGTCCTATCCTCTTTTAGAGATAAATGTATTTGATGGTGCACACTCTGGAGGTTTGGGTGGGTTTCGAATCAGAAAAAGTCTGCCTTAGCTCCAGCTCAGAGGTTGGAATATCTGGACCTAGTTCTGGATACAGCTCAGGCAAAAATTGTTCACCCCCCCTCAGGCTAAGTTTTACTCTGAGGGCTTGGGTAATCCCTAGATTTGGTTTTGGATGAGTTTTAGGCAGCTGGTCTCCCGCTCCCCCACCCAAGTTCTCTATCCAAGCACCCCAGCCTCTTACACAGAGAGAGAAATTCATGTGTAATAAATAAGTCGGCCATAGGATGATAATATATATTAGATGCCCTTCCTAATCTGCCACAGAAGTGAGGCTTGAAATCTCCTAGTTCTCTTCTGGCACAGCAGCTAGGGTTTCCCACTTTTTGTTCAAGCCAAATCCAAATCCTTTAGTGGCGCACAGCATTTTTTTTTTTGTAGTATACGCTATAGGATTGTAAAAGACCTGGGTGCACTGCAGTGGATGTGGCCAAATTATGTTACCAGTAAGAGGGACTTTAAGGGGCATGGTTAAATCCACCATTCTTGTACCCATAAAATATGGTTTAGTTAATAATTTAAATGCCCCTGTAAAAATATGAACTTGGCCTACCTTTTTAAAAGTATACAATGTCAGTCAGGGCAGTGGACGGTGTCCAGTAGGACAGTGATTTTGTGTTAGTAGTCAGTTTTTAGTTCATTCTTTTTATATTTTTTTACCAGCCCTGGGGGCTTTGGTGAAAGACCAGGGGTCTAAACAGACCCCTGATGTCTGACTTTTAAGACAGAGAAAGTGACTTTAGACAGCTTCTACGGTCCCTTTCTTTGCAGCCTCAGCTACTTTGGACAGTGAATGAATGGGAAGTGCTCTGTGCTGAGAAGCTTCCTGATCATAAACTGAAGCATAGTTAACCTTTTATGCTTCAATTATCAATGAACACAGGGAGTGATCAGTTCGGATCATTCACTGTGTTCATTCAGAAAAGGAAGGGGCTGGTAAATGACTTACAGTATCTCACAAAAGTGAGTACACCCCTCACATTTTTGTTTAATATTTTAGTATATTTTTTCATGTGACAACACTGAAGAAATGACACTTTTCTACAATGTAAAGTAGTGATTGCACAGTTTGTATAACAGTGTAAATTTGCTGTCCCCTCAAAATAACTCAACACACATCCAATGATGTCTAAACCGCTGGCAACTAAAGTGAGTACAACCCTACATGAAAATGTCCAAATTAGGCCCAAAGTGTCAATATTTTGTGTGGCCACCATTATTTTCCAGCACTGCCTTAACCCTCTTGGGCATGGAGTTCACCAGAGCTTCACAGGTTGCCACTGGAGTCCTCTTCCACTCTTCCTCCATGGATGTTAGAGACCTACGCTCCTCCACCTTCCATTTGAGAATGCCCCATGGATGCTCAATAGGGTTTAAGTCTGGAGACATGCTTGGCCAGTCCATCACCTTTACCCTCAGCTTCTTTAGCAGAGCAGTGGTTATCTTGGAGATGTTTGGGGTTGTTATCATGTTGGCATACTGCCCTGCAGCCCAGTATCCAAAGGGAGGGGATCATGCTCTGCTTCAGTATGTCACAGTTCATGTTGCATTCATGGTTCCCTCAATGAACTGTAGCTCCCCATCGCTGGCAGCACTCATGCAGCCCCATATGACACTCCCACCATCATGCTTGACTGTAGGCAAGACACACTTGTCTCTGTCCTACTTACCTGGTTGCCGCCGCACACGCTTGACACCATCTGAACCAAGTACGTTTATCTTGGTCTTATCAGACTACAGGACATGGTTCCAGTAATCCATGTCCTTAGTCTGCTTGTCTTCAACAAACTGTTTGAGGGCTTTCTTGTGTATCATCTTTAGAAGAGGCTCCCTTCTGGGATGACAGCCATGCAGAACAATTTGATGCGGTGTGTGGCGTATGGTCTGAGCACTGACAGGCTGACCCCCCCCCGCACCCCTTCAACCTCTGCAGCAATGCTGGCAGCACTCATACTTCTATTTCCCAAAGACAACCTCTGGATATGACGCTAAGCATGTGCACTCAACTTCTTGGGTCGACCACGGCAAGGCCTGTTCTGAGTGGAAGCTATCCTGTTAAACCACTGTATGGTCTACTCTTGGCCACCGTGCTGCAGCTTAGTTTCAGGGTTTTGGTAATCTTCTTCTTATAGCCTAGGCCATCTTTATGTAGAGCAACAATTTTTTTTTTTTTTTTTTCCTCAGAGTTCTTTGCCAGGAGTTGCCATGTTGAACTTCCAGTGACCAGTACGAGAGAGTGCGATAATGCCAAATTTAACACACCTGCTCCCCATTCACACCTGACACTTTGTAACTGAGGGGTGTACTCACTTTTGTTGCCAGTGGTTTAGACATTATTGGCTGTGTTATTTTGAGGGGACAGCAAATTTACACTGTCATACAAGCTGTACACTCACTACTTTACATTGTAGCAAAGTGTAATTCCTTCAGTTTTGTCACATGAAACGTTCTAATAAAATATTTACAAAAATATGAGGAGTGTACCTTTGTGAGATACTGTATCTTATGGCCTCTTCTCCTGCTCTCCACCCATCAACTATCCCCTGTAGCAGCCAGTGGGAGGGGGAAGCTGACAGCACCTGTGGGGGGGGGGGGGTTTGGTGGGAAGCAAAAAGAAGTTGAACCTTGACAAGAGGGGCAGTGAAGACCGAATGCCAGTGGGAGGAAGGCTAGGAGAAGCTGGCTTTTTGCTGCCTTAGGAGAAAAATACAGTCAATCTGTTCTAGTAAATGCTGTCCAGGTTTGACAGGGAGGCACCTGGGGCATATGAGCCCAACCCCCCCCTTCCCCCCAGTTTTGGCCCTATCAGGGTTGCTGGATCTCCCTCAGGTTCTGGAGATGGGGAGATTGTTTTGTTTGCTCCTCCTGATTGCTCGGGCTTGGCCCAAGGAGACTTAGCACTCCAACATAGTAGGCATGTTATCATATTGAACCTGGACTCATCCAGTCCGAACTGACCTGTGTTTGAAAGGTCCAGTCTTCCATTCTTCTTTACAGTCTTTGACTTTGACAGTGGGGCTGTTTGAAACCAGGGTCCACTTCCTAAATATTTTACATAGAACCTGGAAAACCTATGTAGTGCCATACCCGAAAGAGCTGCTTGGTAATCTTGGGTTCTCTGTTATCCACCGCAACTCAAAAAAAACCTCAGCCCCTCTGACACACCTGGTGGAATAAAAATCACTGCAAGTATGTATAGCAGCTCAAGTATAAATCCCTGTGGCTTTAGTAGTAACTATGCCAGTGACTAAGATCCGATTCCATATCGCTAACTAAAATCAATGAAAATTGGCAATAAGCAATGTAGTTAAATGCATGATACTGATACTACACTGATTTAGAGTGCACTGTAATGGATTGGCTGGGGTATGGTGCATCATATCCTAAGAGGTGTACCGCTTTATCTAAACAACGGTGCAAAAGGTCTTTGGGTGTTAACAGTTAGGAGCAGTCTTTAGTCCTGGCTCTTCAGCTGGCTAAACGTTGGGGCCCAATAACTGCTGGTGCACTCTAAGACCATCAAAAAAGCCTGCAGGCAGTATTATAGCTACAAGATACCTGTTTAGGTAGTTCTAAATGGCTGTCTCTAGTGGTGGTGAAATAAAAATGGGTTGGTTATGGATTCCCCAAATGTTTATCTATCTTCTCTATTCCTATAATTTGTTAACCTACTAAATCTCTGAAATAATCACAGGGTTTTAAATAAGCAAGGATCTCATTTATTATAAAGAGTAGAAATGCTAACATAAAAACACTAAAAGATGTACCACTAAACGTGATACATCTTAAGCCTTGTCTTTTTCTACAATCGCTTACTCCTTCTTCGCTTTTTTTTTTTTTTTTTTTTTTTAGCTTCTTTACTTTCTCCTTTTGACCCTGACCTCACCGACCCCACCTGTCCAAACCTGGGTTCTGAACGATACAGATACACCTACGGATGGAGTCTGCTACCTTTCCACATGCTATCAGGTGAGCGTGATCTGCCAAATCACAATGTCTGCTATATTTTACAGTTATACTCAGTTATAACGCATAATGTGCAGGGATTCAATTCCCCCTCTAAGAGAGCGAAAGCCTTCCTTTATTATTATAAACAGAGAGCAGATGTTTTACTGCTGCAGGAGACACATTTCACAAAGACCTCAGCCGCAAGGTATCTTAGTTCACGGTACCCACAGTTCTTCTTATCCTCAGGCCAGCCAGATTGACTTTTTTCAAAATGTGTTAGTGGTACTACTCCTGAAATCACAAGGACAGGTGATCTTAGGTGGGGACAGTAATTTTACCTTTAGGCCACATGCTAGACAAATCGTCTCCGAATAAACCTAACCTCCGGCATGTACCTAAAAAAAAAAACAGTAGTAAATTAGCGAGGTTAATATATAGCTGTGATCTAATTGACGCGTGGTGTGAAGATAATCCTTCCACCAGGGACTATACGCATTACTCAAATGTTCATGGTATATACTCGAGGATAGGCCATATTTTCCTAAACTCATCATTTAGTACCATACCTGACATCTGCTAAAATATTGGCCAGCACGTGGTCGGATCATTCTCCGGTCCGGGTATCCTTGTCTGGCCTGTGGAAAAACCCACGCCCCTCCCCGTGGCGACTTAACGCAACACTGTTGAATAACCCAATAATATTTAGATGTGGAGACAGCACTGCAAGACATCTTTAGCGAGAATTTGTCCACGGATACGTTCCCTGTTGTTAATTGGGCAGCCCATAAGGCTACTATTCACGGGAAGTTAATTTAGATAGCAGCAAGGACTAAACAATCCCGTGACAGCACAATCACACAACAGGAGACTGAACTAAATAACCTATTATCCAAGCAAAGAGCATCACCACAGATTGATATTAGACATAAGATTGATGTGGCCAGACTGGCATTAAATTTGAGTCTCAACACTCAGGTGGAAAAACGCATACCATGGTCAAACCACAAATCTTATACCATGGGGGATAAGCCCACTACTCTCTTGGCTAGGAAACTAGTCCGTCGTCCCTACACACCGGCTCTACCTAAACTCAAATAATGGACATTCCACCCAGAATCCAGAACTGATCCTAAAAGGGTTTAAATAATTCTATTCTACATTATATAGTAAATCAGCGCAATTCCATAAAGGTAAAGCAGATTAATTTCTCAGTAATATTCCATTGCCCAATTTGAAACCGGACCACTCAGACCTCATGGATATAGAATTTTCTGAGATAGAAATCAGACAGGCCATTAAAAGCACCAGGCCCGGATGGGTTTTCCGGCCACTACTATAGAAAATTTCAAGAGATCTTGGTCCCTCTTCTGTGTTCATTTTTCCATGCAATCAGACAGGGCGCAAACATCCCAGGACAGGAAACGGAAGCTTGCATACATTTTATCCCCAAGCCAGGAAAGGATCATGGAGCCTGCGCGAATTATCGCCCAATCTCTAAGATAAATTTTGATCTGAAAATTTATGTCCAAAGTACTAGCGGCTAAACTCTTTCCTTGCACACTATATCCACCCGGACCAGGCGGGATTTGTCCCCGGTCGCCAGACACCAGACCAGGAGGGTGATAGATGTTATATTTGCGATGCAATCAGACTGGGACGGAAGGGGAGTTCGGAGGGGAATGTTGCTGTCCTTAGACATACATAAGGCTTTTGATGCCTTATCCTGGGATCACTTTTATGCCTTACCAAATTTGGGTTCGGGCCACGGTCTATGACCATACTCTGGGTCTTATACAATTCCCCTACAGCTTCTCTAATGATAAAAGGGTGTTTCTCGAGCCCCATCTCCATCCAGCGAGGCTGTTAGAAGAAGACTTTGCTGAGGACTTGTTTGCACTTTTGTTGTGCTTTCCTCGCGCTGAGGACTTGTTGCACTTTGTTGTGCTTTCCTCACACTCCCGGAGGAGGCGGCGCCGGGCAGCTCTATTTAAAGAGTGTGCACCCTGTAGCAAGTGCTGTCCGTTCTACAGCGTTACTGTGTTCCTGAGCTACCCGTTCTGAGCTTCCTGTTACCTGTGACCCGGCCTGAACCCACGTCTGCTTGAACTCTGCCCGCACCGACCCTCGGCTTGTCTACGACCATCCGATTGCCTGCTCCTTCTGTACCTCACCTGCCTGCTTGTTAACGACCCTGCCTGCACCCGACCATCCAATTGCCTGCTCCTTCTGTACCGCTCTGACCGCAAGTTAACGACCTGGCCTGCACCACTACTCTTCAGCCTAGCACGGACTACGGGACAACTTCATACCACCACCTGTGTCCCATCCAGCCCTCGTGCTCCCCTGTGCTCCAGCGCTCCCTGTCTACTCTACCAGAGGTTCTGGAACAAGGGCCGTAAGAGAGGTTGCCTACTGCATAAGTCAGACTCTACCACCAGGTACGTGACAGAGGCACTCGTCAGGGCTGCTTGCTATCTCAATTGCTTTTCATTTTAACTCTGGAACCACTAGCAAGTAAAATTTCATGCCTCTAACAATATCAAAGGGGTTGAATGTGGCAATAGGGAACATAAATGTATTCTTTTCACAGACTATATTCTATTGATTACGTCATCGGTCACCACACTCCCCAACGTATATGTGACTCTTCAGCAATTCTCGATGATATCAGGCCTTAGGGTGAATTATGATAAATCACGAGCACTGAATATTGCACTAGAAGAAGACACGCTCTCGACTCTTAAGCAGTCCTACAAATTTATATGGCACACGGATGCTCTCCCATATCTAGGGTTTAACCTCACTCCATCTTTGCATTCTCTTTATTCCTGAAATTTATCCAGGACTGTTTAAAAGATTATCAGCGGACATGGCCAGGTGGTTACTTCATCCTCCCTCGTGGTTTGGCAGACTACACTTGGTAAAAATGAATATACTTCCGAAGGTTTTATCTCTTTCGTACGTTGCCAGTGGCACTCAAACGATCAGATGTTAGCATTTAAAAAGAAACTCCTCTTCATTTGGGGGATAAGAGGCCTAGGGTGAATAAGCGTACACTGTTTACCCCCAGGAGGAAGGGAGGGCTGGGAACTCCTGATTTACTAAAATACTTTTATGCGGCACAGTTAGCTAAATTTCACTCTAAACAACCACATCCTATTTGGATGCAGGTGGAGGCATGCGCATGTCCAGACCGGCTGCTCAGTCATATACTTTGGTTACCGTCAAAAGATCCGTCCCCAATTTTATGCCCAGCACTCTCCTTTATCACTGAACATTTGGGACAGACTATCAAAATCTCTCAAATTTCAACCCCCATATACCCCTTTGGCCCCTATCTTTAAACCGGAAATTCACCCCGGGCCTCACTCCCAGAATGTTCGACTGGTAGACTAAGACGGGTTTACTATGCATAGCAGACCTATGTGATCATAGTGTTATCTTAACTAGTCAAGCACTGACAGAGAAATATGAAATGCCTGTCTCGGAGCACTTCAGATATACACAGATGGCTCACTTCTTACGCACCTTGTCACGTAACTCAGATATCGTGACCATGTCTAGTATGGAATATTTGTGTCAGAAGTATGACTAAATAAGGGGACACATCTCTGAAATCTATACTATTTTGACTGATTCCTCAATCAAACAGGGGTATATGGAAAAATGGGAGACCGATCTCTAAGAAACTATTGAATTGGATGAATGGCTCAATATGGCCTGAGAAGCTTCGAGATCTCTTATAAATACCTCAATTTAATAGTGAATTATAAGGTGCTTCTGAGATGGTACATGGTCCCTGTAAGAATCGCAGCCTATGTACAGAGAACAATGTACAACATCTGGTGGAAATGCCCAAAGGTTCGGCGGTACTGGATAAGGGTGTATAACTTTTTATATACTCTCTTACCCAAGTTAACCTAGTTAAGTCTCCAAGACAGGCTCTGCTGGGTTATAAGGTGGAGAATGCATCAAAAAGGTCAGAGGCGCCTTATAACCTTCATATTTATATCAGCAAAAATGATCATTACCAAATCTTGGAAATCTGCTTGTTTACCGTTTGCACAATTTAAGCATAAACTCTCCTGGATTATGGTAAATGAGTGCATGACAGGGATCATTCTCAATAAAACTAAGCAGTAAAAGGTTTGGGACCCGTGGGTCCGATATTTGAACGGAGATCCCAGAACCACATCAGGTTAGAGGAAGCCCAGGATGTTGGAATTTGGCGCTAAGGGTCATACTACTTACACTCTGTCATTTCTTTTCTTAATTTCTTATCCTCTTCTTCTTTCTTCCTTTACTCTTAGCATTAGTTTGAAATGGATGTTTATATACTCACACTGGCTGTGAGGAGATTATTCCAAGAAAGTTGGCGACATTTATAAGTCTGAATAAGGCTTAATTATGGTTGAACTTTGCCATATCGATATGTATGCAATTGCAAGTAATTTGTATTATTTATTACAACTTTTACACATTTCATTGTGAAAACCCAATAAAAATTATTGAAACGAAAAAAACTAAAAGAATGTTATAGAGCATATAAAACAAAGATCATATATAATATGTTACATAATGTTGTCCTCTATGATGTGTATCTTCAGCTGGCTTGATGGTGCAAGAGTTTTTTGTTTTTTCCCTCGCAAACACTTTTTAAGACCATTCAAACACCACCCACACAAATGCCCAATGCCAGCCTATCTATAATTCTGACAAATCTTAAACGATCAGAGGCAGTTCTTCTTCTTTCTTCTGTCCATCCCCTAGGATGCATGCTTGTAGTGTCCACTAGGGGCAGTATATATGCATGAATCACTGCTATTTGACTCGGGTCATTTTTCAGTAACAACTGGCTTTGATGTTCTGTAACTTCCGGTAATCAATCACATTAGCAGCAGTTGATTTTTGAAGCTTTTGTTTAGACCTGATAATTGGGCACTTCCGTCTTTATTACACCAGGTGGCTTGTATCCAAGCTCTACTCCCCCTGCCAGGAGGCATGGCTCCCAGATGAAGTCTCTTATATGCACCATTCAGTTTCACAGCCTTGATGGGAAAACTTGCTGAATGGCATTCCAGGCTGCCCCCAACAGTGTTGCAGGTTAGGTGTAATTAGATTCATAATTCAGAAGCATCTTGCATTCTGAAAAAAACGTGTTGCCCTCCAACAGGTGGTAGCTAGTAATAGCCACAGGGCCCTCTCACCAGACCTAGCAACACAGAGGCAAATGTCCCTCTGATTAGGTGCCTCCTGGCTCTTGGTTATCCTTGGTGAATCAGTGCAGAAAGGTCTGTATCCTGGCAGGGGATCCAGCTCTCTGCACTCAGGTCACCACTCTGTACTGTCTGGTTCCTCACACACCACCTTGACTTTCCAATGGCACAGTCACTATCTCTAATCTTTAATCTCGCCTGGGCAAAGTTTCCTTTCAGGTAGAGCTGTCTCTCGGAACTACATGTCCCAATCGTCCCCCTCTCTCCTTTACCAGGAGGGACCCGGCTACACTTCTTTCTCTTGGTGTGAGGCTTAGATTTCACCCTTGTAGGTATGTGGTTGGTGGCTTTCTGGTCTTTCTTCAATAAGGAGTAGATCAGGGACTGGCTTTGAGCATGGCCAAGGGTCAAATGTTGGCCTTAAATTCTTTCACAGACTACTTCACATTCTTTGGTGCAAGCTTTTGTTCAAGGTGTTATGTACATTGTTCCACCAGTTCAGACTTGATTGCAGCTGTGGGGACCTAAACCCAGGTACTTCTGTTTTTCAGAAATCTCCATTTGAAACCATTGGGGATAATCCTTTTAGTCCTTCTGACTGTTCATTTTTCTGGTTGATATTACTTTGGCTCAGAGTTTTGGAATTGGCTGCCTTTTCCTGTAAAAAGCCATTATAGATGTTCTGTCCCCAGCCATGCTTTTTGCCTGAGGTGTACTCTTCATTCCATCTTAACCAGGATATTGTACTACTGTCCTTCTGTCCAAATACTCAGACGATGGAGAGTGTTTGTTTTGTTTGTTTTTTGCACACTTTGGGTTTGGTTCATGCCATCAGGCATTAACATAAATTCAACTACTGCTTTTTGGCAGTTGGGAGTTCCTCTTTCCTCTATATTCTTGATGGATCTGGCATAGTATTTCCCAGGCTTGTGTATTTAACGGGTGAGATTCCACCTTTTTCTGGTGAAAGCCCATTCTGCTAGGCATCCTGGAATCATCCATCATCCATTCTCATTGATTTATTATCTAGCAAGTTGAGCTTTGTGCCACTGAAGATGCTTCTTTTGTTTTTAGTGGGGTTTTTTTTGTAGGCAGATATGTGTTTCTTACCTTTTTGGGGTTGGTGACTGGTAGTTGATTTCCTGTGTGCCCTTCCCTCAATTTTATTGCTTTAGGATGACCCTATCATTATGAATGTGAAGATGCTCTAGGGATGTAAGGAAAAGAGTTGGATTTTTGGTTACCTGTAAAATCCTGCCCTTCTTGCTGGTGGTTTATGGCTTGCTACAAAAACTGAAGCCTGGCCTAACGGAGAGAGATTATATTAGCGAGGGGACTTTTCACTGAACAAATGGGCTGCTTTGACACCACAAGGCCCAGCCAGCCACGGAGCTTCCTGGCAGGTTTCAAAAATTCAAACAGATGCAGCACAACCAATCTCTGGCCTTGTGGTGCCTCTGTGATTTGGACTTTGTTACCTTGAAGTTTTTGCGACGGAAATTTTCATTTTGGGAGTTTTTCTAGTGATTGTTACACCATAATCAAGAATAAAGGTTTTATGGACTTGTGAACTCTGCTGGTGCTCTTTCTTCTGTTTGTATAGGCTTTGTCGATGCATTTCCCTTTTTAGGGGATCTTTCCCCTGTTCTGTAAATTTCTGGGCCATCTGGATCCACTTAAGGGGACCACTATAAAGTTGTATTTGGAAAGAGTTGAGCATAGAGTTCAGTGCCTTTTTAGATTTTGTTTTATTGAGGGCAGTGACATGCTTAGTCATTTTGTATGAATGTGTTGGCCAGCAGAGGCATAGCTTGTGGGCCCTGATGCAAAAGCTGACCCCCCCCCCGCCTTCGCATTATCACCTGCTGCTTTTACAGCCTGCTTGCCCCATCACTCTGTAGGTGAAACTGGAAACTCAGAGTGCCGGAGCAGACAACCTTTTGAGGAGTTTAGACCTATCGGAATAATATGAGGGAGATCTCCGGGGGTTCAGCGTAATTATTATTAGGAATTAACCAGCAAGGCCTAACGAAATCATAAGGAAAACTTAGAAAAATAGAATAAAACAAATGACGCTGCAAAAATATAAACGTTGCCTACTTTAGTGGACACTGCCAGTCAGACCAATGGAGTCCCCATTTCCCCTCGGGAGTACCCCATTTCACATCAGGAGTCCCCCATTTCACATCAGAGTCCTCTCAACATTGGGAGTCCCACATATCCCACTGGGAGTCCCCCATTTCACATCAAGAGACCACTCCAACATCAGGAGTCTCCATTTCACATCAGTCGCCCTTAACATCAGGAAGCGTCCGCCCCCCGCCCCCCGTTTCACATCAGGGTACCTCTCAGCATCATCCTATTTTAAGGGGGAGGAGGGGCCCACCTCATTAGCAGGATGGTGGGGGGTGGGGCACATGTCATTACCAGAGAGCCCCTCAGAAAATGTTAAAGGCTCGTTTACAGTACATTACAAACACTGAGTCTGTTTTTGTGCTGGCAGGCCAGATGCTGTGGTGGGCAGTATCCGTGTGCCTGTTCTAAGCCGTTCCCACATGAGAGAAAACTCTTAGCACTGTACCATGCCTCTTACCAGAGTTACAGAAGCTGCTGTCTCCAATCTCAGGCAGTTCTCT
Source organism: Glandirana rugosa (assembly GCA_018402905.1). Taxonomy (NCBI): domain Eukaryota; kingdom Metazoa; phylum Chordata; class Amphibia; order Anura; family Ranidae; genus Glandirana; species Glandirana rugosa. The sequence continues at coordinate 1,215,551 of BLSH010215040.1, read as the reverse complement.
CCTCACTCTGTTCTGTGTGGCAGAGAGGCAGCTCACTGTCACCCAGACACTGTCAGCACACTTCCAGGCTGCCAGGAGCAAGCACCACCTGTTCCTCTCAGATCCTCTGAGGAAATTCAGGCACACGCAGACTTCTCTCCTCCAACCAATGAGAGTGGGTGAGAGGTGTGGTCTGGGGAGAAGGCAAACTAGAAGCTCCGGACTGGATTGCAGGGCTCACCAGGTGGATTGGACCTGGATTCTGTTTCCAGGATTTTATGACTGAAAAATCCATCATGCAAGATGACAGCAGGGGACCACAGGCCCCTTGGAGCTGAACGTGGGGTTGCTATGGCAACTTCTGCACCCCTTCATGCTACGCCCATGTGGGCCAGGGTCCCACATGTACAATGATCCATTCTGAGTGAATGGGGCAGCCTATATTTTAATTTGTGCTTTTAACTTTGCAGATCAGGTTGCATTAAACATTCACATGAACCAAATGCTTAATCACTACAAAAACAAAGGGGCAAGTTGGTTCTGTAGTTCCAGGTCATGGTCTATCCTTAGGAATCTGTGGTTTATTATCACTCAATCACTGGCAAATTTTAAATCGTTAGAGATTAAAAGAATTACTACTGCTTCTGTAAGACCCCTCATTGATAGTGAAGTGGTAATCTGCGTCCACAACTGCCAGCGAGACCAGAGAAAAATTGTTCTTGCAGTTTAAAATAATTCTTACAATTGAAGTATTTGTTCCCTCCACCTGGTGGCATTATTTTGATATGCTTTCCATCAACTGCCCCCAAGCAATATGAAATTTGATAAGAAAATGTACAACTTTACCAAAATTCTCCAGCAATCTTTCCCCAGGCAGGCCTCAATGCCTGGATGCATAAAAATGACCAGGAGCAGGAAACCAGTAAATGAAGATAAATATCTTAACCTTTCCCATATTTCATTAAATTTTTTTCCCCAGCTAAAGCATTAAAAATACAATGGAGAAGCATAAAAGACAATATTCAAAAGGACCATAGGGCTCCGAGAAAGGAGCAACAGAGTGGTGCTGGATCCAGAAAACGCCATACCTACTCTGCCCAGCTCGTATTCTAATGAACTGCCAAAGACTTTTGTCAGTAAGTGAACTTGGCTAGGAATGCTTGTAATAGCCATTTTATCTACTCATTTAAAAAAGAAAAAACATATATATATATATATATATATAATTGTATTTTTTAGTTTAAAAGAACAAAGGGCAACTTTGATGATGAGGAAGGAAGCATGCTCGTGCTACACAGGAGGAGAGAAATGCAGAAGACACAGGGGCAGAGTCCGTAATCAGCATGAAACCCAAGGAGAGGGCATTTTGGGGAGCCTATCATTAAGGAGACTTCCGGGTCTAGCCCACTTTTGTTTTTCCCTTTAATATTTTTTTGGTTTCTTTTTGTTTCCATTTTGTTTTTTTGGTTCTCTGCTTGGTTTTAAACGTAGAAAGCCAGTATGAGAAATAAATATATACCCTTTGCTGCAACTCTGTTGGTCTTTATTTATTGCATGTTATGTTTTTTAGTTACTGGACAGTACATCTTTCTCTCAAGATCATTAGAGAGGGAAAAATATAAGATTCACTGTAACCTCTTCCTGAGCACAATATATGAAGCTTATCTAGGTAGTCTAATAACTTTGGTCTTAAGAGGGTTAACGTAACTGCATATCATTAATATTTAACTCACGTAAACACATGCAAACAAACAAAGTCAGCATATATTGCAAATATCACATTACCTCACAACTGACATCTGCGTATTACTGAAACTGTCCAGATGAGATTGAAGGTTATTGTACATGGTCCAAAATTGTCCCTTCGTTCTTCTTTCTGACAACAGAAAATGCACCCAGAAACTACACTTGTCTTTAAAATGTCAATAGCCAGCACCACGATAATGCATGTATATGCACATATCGTTCACAAACTGAGTAGATTTCCCACTGCCAGCAGAAGAAAGCCAGTAGAAGTGTTACTTTTACTGATGATTCCTTTTAAATAAAGCATTTTCAAATGTTAAAAAGGGAAGGACGCACCACAAGACCTGTTCCAAAGGTATCGCACTGTTTGTAAAAAAGTAGTGCAACACCGTTACAAAACCAGAGTTTGGAAACCGATCTGCCAATGCTCTGTCCAAAAGATCACACAACACTGAATTCTTTGAAAAAGAATGGACTCAACTGACATTAGCCCCAGAGGGGATCTAAATTGTCGGAGCCGAAGATCAAGTCAGGGGATCAACAGGGCCTGAATCCTTTTGGGTTCACTGCTGCAGGTGTTCTGAATCTCCACTGTAATCTAACTCATGTAAGGGATCAAGGTTTGCCTACTTTTTGTGAGAGACTTTAGGAAACACTAGGCAGAAGGTCTCCTTTGCCCTAGATAGCTGTTGTCCAGAGCTTCTTTTGACAAATTCCTCAGAAGGGGCTCAACAGATTCAAAAAGAGTTGGGTCAGTTGCAACTTTGCAAAGGTTGCTTTACCAAAGGACCTCCTCAATAGATACCATGCGGTAGCTATTTCTCCCTGAGAAGCATTGAGGTACCATTTATAATGGCCTTACATGATGAGCATGGTCTCCTATGGCCACAAAGAGCCTCCTAAATCATTTAAAGTCCAATTCTGCTGGTCCTGTATAAGGGCTGAAATGGAAAGTTACTGCCTCTCTTGTTTGCATTGAATACAGAGGAAGCCTTTAATCACTTCAGCCCTGGAAGGATTTACCCCCTTCCTGACCAGAGCACTTTTTGCGATACGGTACTGTGCTGCTTTAACTGACCATTTGGCGGTCGTGCGATGTTGTACCCAAACCGAAATTTACATCCTTTTTTTCCCACAAACAAAACTTTCTTTTGGTGGTATATGATCCCCTCTGGTTTTCATTTTTTGCGCTATAAACAGAGTGACAATTTTGGAAAAAACACAATCTTTATTACTTTTTGCTATAATACATATCCAAAAAAAATATAGAAAAACAAATTTATCAGTTTAGATATACATAGTTACATAGTTAGTCAGGTTGAAAAAAGACACGAGTCCATCTAGTTCAACCAAAAAAAAACAAAAAACACATATATATATATATATATATATATATATATATATATCACCCACAGTTGATCCATAGGAAGGCAAAAAAACCTTAGATAGATAGATATTATTTCCTCATATTTTTGGTAAAAAAAAATGCAATAAGCGTATATTGATTGGTTTGTGCACATGCTCTGGCGTTTACAAATGATGAGAATTAATTTATGGGGCTTTTATTATTTTTTTTTTTACTAGTAATGGCAGCGATCTGCAATTTTTTAGCGGGATTGCAGCCGACATATCGGACACTTTTGACACTTTTTTGCAACCATTGGAACTTATACAGCAATTGGTGCTATGAAAATGCACTGATTACTGTGTAAATATCACTGGCAGGGAAGGGGTTAACACTAGGGGGCAATCAAAGGGTTAAGTGTGTTCCCTGGGATGTTACTAACTGTATGGGGACTGGGCTGACTGGGGGAGGAGAGTGATCACTGTTCCCATATACAGGGAACATATGATTACTCTCCTTCTCCCCTGTCAAAACGGGGATCCTGCTTGTTTACATACACAGATGTGTATGTACCAAACAACATCAACTGCGGTCAAAATGGAAAAGTTCTTTATACACTACATGCTGCTTCAAAAAATTCACTCCAACTAAGGAAATTCCTTTGAAAGCAGACCTATTAAACAATTGTTGGGAATCCAGAAGTCAGGGACAATCCTTTAGAATCCCCAAAGGTGTCCACAACAGAAAGGGTTTAATCACACACTTCTTAACAAGCTTGGGATTCTTACAACAGAGAAATAGCAGCATTGGAGTACACACATTTTGGTGGTTAAAGATGCTTACAAAAGTACAGAAAGTGATGTGACCGGGTACTCTCCTAATATGCTCATGTTCAGGAGAGCGGCCTGACTGTCAGTGGACTTGGCTTTTGGCAGCTCTGTTGACAGAACATCAGCTACGACCCACAAGCACTTTGTGGACCAGCCCAGAAATAATCTGAGCCAGTCTGCAAAGCCTTTATGCGTTGCAGCTGATGCAAATTCTTCAACAGCATCTGATCTCCAGACTGCAAATCTTCAATCGATTCTCTCAGGCCATAGTCCTTATTTCTTCTGATGCTTGAAACCAGAGAAATAAGAAATATATGACCTGAGAGCATGGGTTCACAAGGTGCAACCTAGAGATCAGGGAGGGATTTGGGTCTCCCTTGAAAGAATAAGCTAGATAACCAAAGGAGTTCCCAGCGCTACATCACCTGTAAACAATTTCTGAGTTTTCCTGTATAACAGATTCACCCTAATTGAAGACAGGACCTTTGAAACCACCTCTGGCCTTTGGCCTTTGAGTTTGTAACCCAGGCTAGGGCAGAAGTAGTACTCCACAATTCCCTGAGCCCTTAAGCAAACTCTATGCTAAAAACACATCTGCAACCAGAGAACAGAGGGTCAAGAGATGCACTCCCACTTTAAAGTGGTTTTAAAGTAATTCCCAGCATTTCACTAGCTCCC
>BLSH010215040.1:1191303-1210963 GCA_018402905.1 Glandirana rugosa | reverse complement strand
TGCCCCCCCCCCCCCCCCCCCAAATCCACAAACTCTTTACCTTGCTTCTCACACGATCCAGTGCTATCCCAGCTGCAGCTCTTCTTCTTTCATTTCCTGGTCTCATAGTAGTGAATGTTCACTGAGCTCATGAAATGAGGTGAAGCTGGACACATCTGAAACCAGAGAACAGAGGGTAAAGAGCTCTGCTCCCCCTTTAAGGTGGCTCTAAAGTAATTCCCTGCATTAAGGTAAAAAAAATTCCACTAGCTCTTCACCCTACCCCGCCCCCACCCATCCCCAAACACTTTACCTTGCTTCTTACAGGATCCAGTGCCATCCCAGCTGCAGCTCTTCTTCCATTACTTTCTGGTCTCCCAGAAAACACAGGCAGCAGCAGGAACTATAGACTCCTGAGGAGGGAGAGGGGGGCATGGCCAAGTCGCACTGTGTGTCTATGAACGTATGCAGCCCTTCTCAGGAGTGCACCTGCACAGCTGCCACCATAGCACAAGGCTTGCCATGGGGGCACCCGCAGAAAGAAGACACATACTGCGCCAGCAGGGGATCACTAAAGAAAAGGTAAAGGACCACTCTTTGCAATATTTTTGCACAGAGCAGGTGTGCAACTATAACCTTCTTTTTTTTTTAATGGAAAAAAAACTATAGCCTTTAATATCACTTTAAAAACAGACCTATGATTCGAAAGGGAACAGTTCTCAAAGAGGACATCATCTCTGTGAGCAGATTCCCTAATGTGCTGGTAAATCCTACCATTGTACCAGTGGATGATACCCTCAGCCCACCTCCCGACACCCCATCATGGTGTTTGACATATGTTATAGTTGCCAGATAAACTTTTTTCGTTGTGGTTAAATGAAAATGACTGTCTTTCTTTGGGGACCAAATACTTTTAGTGGGGGGATAGTGTTAGCCCGGTTTCTGACCCTTTAGGCTGCACAGCAGAACATCATCTCCTGCCAAAGATCATTGCTTTTTCTGGCCTTAATAAACAGGATATTCTACCTGAGGACACAGGGCATCATAAACAGTGCTATATATAATGACATTTGCTTTAGGGCCATTATTTAATTGTTATATCTTACCCAGCTCCTTACTAAGCAATACCTTTTTTTCCACTCAATACACCAAAGAAAAAAAACAAATGCAGTACATAGAGTTCACACATAATACAGTATTTTGGGGGTATTTTTCTTCCCTGCAGTTCTCTCTTTTACCCAACATAAAGATTGGATAACATCCCAAATAAATCATGTTCCCATAAGTGACCTAAGGAAAAGTTTTACATTTTTTGTTGCACGGTGCTCTTGAATTTGTCCAATACAAAGCTCTATAAGAAATGTGCTCTGAGCACAAGGACATATCCATTAGAATGCATTACTCCTTCCGAAAGATGCCCCTAAGACACTGACAGGCAGATGAGCACCAGTAACATGAGCCTTTTTCATACAGAAATACAAAAACTGAAGCATAAATAATTTACAAGAATCAAGGACTGAGTCCACTGCCTGCATTTGTATGCCAGGGTAATTATTTCAGCAGGGATCTCCAAAGCCATTTATTTTACTGATGTTTTGGAGCAGAGAGTTTATAATATTCTGATTGATGTACACTTGCAGCATGAGCTATGTTGGTAATAAATGTATTCTATAATTAGGTATGTTGTGAGTATACGTTATGCTGTCTTGTATTTCTAGGGCAAGCCAGGAGCAATCATAATTTAGTTAAATAGATGCAATTAAATGATACATTTTTGCTTTGTGCAATATGGAAACAAAGGTGTTCACTATTTTTTACTGAAACAAATAGACCCACTGTTGATAGCAAAGAAGAGATGTACAGTTATTGCTGTATCATTAAATCCTGTTTTAGAACTCTCTTTCTATATAACCCATATTCTATATCTTAAAACAGGACAAATAGCTTTTCCATACTCAATTAAAGCTAAACTCCAGGCAAATATAAAAGATGCAGATCAACGTAGCTCTGAATTAATTTAAACATTATTAAATGCATTTTTTTTTGTAATGCAAGAGGTGTAAGTATCTACATTTCATGTGGTATTAGAATAAAGACAAAAAGGAATAATACAGAAAAACAAGACTGCACTGTCCACTGACAGTTCAAACTTGAAACTACTTAAAGTACAACTAACTAAAGGCAACATACATATTTTAGTAAATCCTCATATAAATATGTGAAAGTTACACATGGTAATAAACATAACTGAAATGATTATTTTCCTACGATGTAGCTGTGATTGTGGTCTGTAATCCCCTTTTAATTTCTTCTTTGCTATACACTGCTAGAGATGATGGGAGGAGTTCAGCAGAGCAGAGCTCAGATGTAATTTAATTTCAGTGAAGTATCCTGTCTATCCAACAGTCCTCCAGCTTTCAATCATGCTCAGTCTATTTTACATAACACACACCCATCTGCCAATCAATAGCTGGGTGTGTAAACCAGTACAAGTCATTACAGATTCATTTCCACACAGATCAGTCTGTGTGCTTCTCCCTGCCTGCTCTCCTCTGGTCATTTGTAAACCAACAGAACAAAATCCAACCTAGGAGGTGACTGTATAGACAGAACAATGGGCAGGCAAAGGCGGGACATATGTGGGATTGGGTGGGGCTTCACAGGCCAGTTGTGGGTGGGGCTTAATCAGGACTTGTATGTAGAATGAATGGCTGAGATTTCCATGGATATAGGACCCCCTCCCCCAGTGATGTCAGGACGTTTCTGCGGAGAGAGATAGACGCAAATGGGGACAGCATGTGTACTGTTCAACACAATGGGAAAGCCAGGAAGTAAAGTTGTCACCTCACTAAAAGAAGTGCACATGAGAGCTGGAGACCAGGTAGATATCTCACCATCCTTACTGCTTTTTGCAAAACAATCAGTAATATGTTTAACACACTGTATAGGTGCATCAGACTCTTCTCAAATTGGTGAATAAACACACATCACAGTAATGGCAGCAATACTCAAATCCTCAAAGTGTAAAAACTATCCTCTTATCATGGACACGTTTCCCCGTAACAGGCATCATCTGGGATTGCAGGAGATTGATTCTGTTGATCCTGCAACCCCAGATGATGCTTGTTAAGGGGAAACGTGTCCACATGGGGTAACACAGGAGCTAAAATGTCACTACGTTGCCTGGCCGAGTTCATGGTAGAACTTTTGTGCCATACCGCTTGTTTGTATATTCTTCTTGTGAGTGCAATCTTTTATCCTTTGATTATAAAGATGGTAGAGTGTTTGCCTTTAAATCATAAAATTCATATGTGCAAAAAAAAAATTAATATGATACAAAACCATGATACAAATAATGAGTATAAAACACTAATAACAACCACTGTGATGGTACAACAAATGATATGTAAATATATCTTGCCAATAAATCCATACAGTGATAAAGTGCTAGTGCATAGAGATCAGATACATTCACTGGTACCCATGTAAACATATATATAATTTGTGGTGAGAATAAAAGTCCAAAGTATGAATCCGTGAATATTGTGAAGGTAAACAACACCTCCTGTGTCCCTCCACCTTCACATTTATGCGCTCACCTCCATAGAAGACCAAGCCTGATCACCATGCGCCTTCCCCTTTAAGGGGCACAAACAATCCCTTGATGAGCAGATATAGACTTCTCCAATGCAGAGGGTCCTAGGTGGTCCGCAGTGGCAGCACTCATAAAGCATTAAAGGAAAACTGACATAGTGCTGAATCGTTTAAAAGACCATTTATTTAAAAATCAGCTAAAAAACTCACATGTTCCTGTGTACAGTTGCCTGGTGCACTCAGATGACACACATCGCACTTGTATGGGTGTGCAGCCCCTTTTAGGATCACTCATGTGGCCGCAGCAGCAGCCAGCTGGCAGTGCACAAAAACTTACTGCTCAAGGAGATAGGTGATGAAACGCACGTCGGAGGCAGGACCCAGTGACGTCAGCATGCTCAAGCAGGAAGTTTTTGTGGACTGCCAGCTGGCTGCTGCTGCAACCACACGAGTGATCCTAAAAGGGGGGCATCACTTCCTGTCCGCTAGTGGACCAATCCCAACGTGTATCATCACATCACATGACTTCATCAGAGGATCATCCCCTGATGAATGCAATAGGACGAGCTCACAGCTTGTGGATTTTTGCACTGTTTTAAATGTGAGTGTTTATTATTGAGATCTTAATAAATAGCGTTTTTATTATAAACTATATCACACTATATTGGGCATTCCTTTCCTTCCCCTCTTACCCTACATGGGAACACTATATGAGGATTGTGTAGGATGCAGCCACTTTCCATCAGAGACTGATATCCAGATGACCACCATTCACCAACTAACAAGACTGGAGATTAGGAGTAGCATCTAGGAGTGACCAGGAGGAGTTGATTGTAGGTCAGTGTACCCACACATTCTGTTATCCCACAGCACTAAGGTGAGAGGCCACCCTGCACATAAGTGTTTGCTCTGTGGAAGAAGCGACACCTCTGCCATTTTTATTTACACTGAGTAGCATAAGAAAAAAACAATTTCTATCACCTGTTTTGTTCATGCTGGGACTGCACCAGTTTTTCCAAAATAGAGTTATGTTAATTAAGCACACTGTTTGATTATTTATTTGTGCATGCCCACTGATGTGAGGCTCAATTTTCACTGCAGTTTTACAGAACTTTTTCATATCAGCAGCTCATCAGCAATTTGTGATTGTGTGTGTGTGCACTCTATTACAATTTGTATCATTTACCTGTTGTTTAGCACTTGTATTAGCACACCTGTATATTATCCCACACCATAGCGCAACACCATTACACATTATATATTCACTTACCTGGGCACTGATTCACCCCTAGGTGTTTGAAGTAGTGGGTCACAGTATTCATTTGTGTCCATTCACCTCTGTGGTAGCGCTGGAGCACCCCATACATCTTTATGTTAGCATTCATGGTTCCTTCAATGAACTGTAGCTCCCAAGTGCCGGCAGCACTCATGCAGACCCAGACCAAGACACTCCCACCACCATGCTTAACTGTAGGCAAGACACACTTGTCTTTGTACTCCTCACCAGGTTGCCACCACACACGCTTGACACCATCTGGACCAAATAAGTTTATCTTGGTCTCATCAGACCACAGGACATGGTTACAGTAATTCATGTCCTTAGTCTGCTTGTCTTTAGCAAACTGTTTGCGGGCTTTCTTGTGCATCATCTTTAGAAGAGGCTTCCTTCTGGGACAACAGCCGTGCTGACCAATTTGATGCAGTGTGCAGCGTATGGTCTGAGCACTGACAGGCTGACCCCCCACCCCTTCAACCTCTGCAGCAATGCTGGCAGCACTCATACTTCTATTTCCCAAAGACAACCTCTGGATATGACGCTGAGCATGTGAACTCAACTTCTTTGGTCGACCATGGCGAGGCCTGTTCTGAGTGGAACCTATCCTGTTAAACTGCTGTGCGTTTTTGGTCCCCGTGCTGCATCTCAGTTTCAGGGGCTTGGCAATCTTCTTATAGCCTAGGCCATCTTTATGTAGAGCAGCAATTCTTTTTTTCATATCCTCAGAGAGTTCTTTGCCATGAGGTGTCATGTTGAACTTCCACTGACCGGTATGAGAGAATGAGCGTGATAACACCAAATTTAATACACCTGCTCCCCATTCACACCTGAGACCTTGAAACGCTAATGAGTCACATGACACTGGGGAGAGAAAATGGCTAATTTGGCCCAATTTGGACATTTTCACTTCAGGGTGTACTCACTTTTGTTGCCAGTGGCTTAGACATTAATGGCTGTGTGTTGAGTTATTTTGAAAGGACAGCAAATTTACACTGTCATACAAGCTGTACACTCACTACTTTACATTGTATCATTGTGTAATTTCTTCAGTGTTGTTACATGAAAAGATATAATAACATATTTACAAAAATGTGAGGGGTGTACTCACTTTTGTGAGATACTGTATGTCCTCTGAGCACTTATTACAAATATTGTTATGCCTAAGGGGACCACCATGCAGTTTTTTTATTTTCTAGAATCGCATGCATGTGTATGTATTTGATGAGAATTTTTATTGACAATTGAAAATAAAAATGATTCAGCTGGAATTGCCTCATTGAAGTGCTGCAGAGAAAAAAGCCAGACATGCCATTAATATAGAAATACAGCTGTGACCAAAAGACGTGTCAGACTATATAAACTAAATTTAGCAACCAATTAAAATGTGAGAAGTGTTAATAATCACATTATCTTAAGTAATGAAGATTTTTTTCTGCAAAGAATAAAGAGCTAGTGTGTGCCTGACAAGATGACCTCTACTCACTACAAGAGATTAAACATATCATGCGATACTTAAGCTATCTCAGACCCTAACTACTTCAATTGTCACACCTGTACATGCCCTATGGACCAGAGCAATTGTTATATTTCTACTATGGACCTATTTATTCAGGTAACAAAGTAACACACATATTGCTTTTTAACCACTTGCCTACTGGGCACTTAAACCACCCTCCTGCCCAGACCAATTTTATGCTTTCAGTGCTCTCACACTTTAAATGACAATTACTCAGTCATGCAACACTGTGCCTATGTGATTTTTTTTGTCCTTTTTTCATACAAAGAGAACTTTCTTTTGGTGGTATTTAATCACTACTGTGTTTTTTATTTTTGCAATATAAATGAAAAAATGCATTTTTCTTTGTGTTTGGTATAAAATTTAGCAAATTAGTCATTTTTCTTCATAAATTTTGGCCACAATTTATACTTTTACATGAAGTATTAAAAAAGAGTGCTACTTCTGACGTGCTGTGCTAAACATCCTAATAATCACAAATTATATAAAATGGACATCCCATGATGCATGATAGGTTCAAATAAATAAATGAATCAATATATAAATGAGTAAACAACAATGTGCAGACAGTGAATAAATGTCAGAAAAAAGATAGTCCATCAATGATGCATAAACATCAGCTCTTTTTGGTATATATAAAAACTCCAAAACCAATAGTTCATCAAAAATGGGCTCTTCTTATTTAATGTGCAAATAAAGTGCCAAATGCTCAATACATTGCTGTGAGATCCTGTGCAATCTGTGCTCCCCTCTTGTGCTCCCCCGCACTCCCCAGAAGGATGGGACTTCCATGAATAGGAGTCTTGTGCGCCTTGTGTGTTTGCTGGGACTGGCAGTTCGGATAATCACCAGCAGTTCCAACTGCTCACAGGGTTCACAGGATGTATCGTTATACTCACTTATACTCAGGGCACCTACACCTTTATAGAACAGCAGCTTCAAACAATAACATCCACTCACATTAAAACCTTCTGAGTTGCATTGAAAAGTTCCGGACCGTTATCTCGTGGGAGGGACGAAACGCATCAGCTGACCGCGGTCGGTGAGATGCAAGTCTGCAACTACTTCCAGTCCAGAACTTTTCAATGCAACTAAGACGTTTTTAATGTGAGTGGATGTTATTGTTTTTAATATTCAATAAATGCAGTATTACACTATATTAGTTCTCTCTGCCATCTGATTAAAATCTCTTCTGATATATGGGTAAGTGTCCAGACTAGACCAGTAAAACCTACTTGTCACTTGAATATATTAACTGCATGCAGCAATCATAAGATACTTAGTATATCCCATATTTATATATTTTTATTTTATAGTAACAAGTGAATATGCTACTCTGGCTGTCTTCACCTGCGTGCCCTCAGGCCCCCCATCTATCTGTCATTAGGCCCCACACCTGTTACAGTGGTAGGTACCAGTACACTGACTCCAGCAAATACTCGCTTTTATGTATACCTTTTTCTAAGCATTTATATAGAGTGACATACTTACCCACCTATCTATTAGATGTCCCCTGGATAGCTATCCAGTAGACCTACCTGACCGACTGAATATTGGTATGTAATCTGCAGTTTGTCAACATTGTGCTTCAAACTGAGCTTAATCTTCGGTATCTTTATTGGCTCCTTTTCTCTTCTTTTCTTTATATTCAGGAATACATTTTTATGCTTTTATGCATTCAATTGCAAGTGCAAACTTGCTATCTAGTTTCTATGTTCTACTGGGACATCTTATCTAGACCATGTGTACTCCCAATATATTCTTTTGCTGTTTTATTGCTCCCTCTGGACTGAAGCAGGGTCTCGAATGGCCTACTATAATTTATGGGGATCCTTCTATGCTCTGCCAAATAATACCTTGTAAAAACGGTCAGTATGTACTCAAATGTGAATTTTGTCTGCTGTAGGTAATTGTACATTTTGAACGTAACTCTCATTTTTTGTCTTTTGTTTTTTCTCCTTTTGTTGTAAAATATATATAGAGGATATTAATGTGTGACCACCTACCCCTGATGAAGATCTCTTTCGAAACGCGTTGGGTCTCCCCCGCCACCAGGTGGCGGTGCCAGTGGTCAAAAGTGTTGTATTTTTTCACTCTTCACTGCTCCATTCACACAAAACTCTCACATGTTGTATGTATGCTATTTTATGTTGGTTTTGGTTCAATTGTGCTATTTATGTACCTATGTACAACAGACCCATTAAGAGGGGCCCGCAGCAAAAAGAAAAATAAATGAGCGCAGGGGCCGCATGACAGGGTGCCCTGGGCGCACAGGGGTTAAAGTTCCAAGGGGAAGGTTAGTTAGTAGCAGAGAGGCGGGTCAGGTATTTATGGAGAGGGCGGGGTTCCCAGGGGCAGAGCGGGAGCAACTGTGAATCCAGGAGGACCTGCGCTGTCTGCTGCATATTGCTAGGCCTGATGGAGGTAGAAGCCATGCTGCGCCAGCTTCGTGTGGCCGCTGCCCATCGCGGCGCGGGCTGGCTGCAGGAGAGGATGGAGGAGCTGGAAGTGGACCTGTCGGAGGATGGAGAGCGGGTACCGGCACGCGCTCGGCGGTCGCGGCGGCCGGAGCGGTACAGCCCGGCCGCCTCTCCAGGAGCGAGGGGCCACCCTGGAAGCCCGGTAGCGGACCCTTTGGGTGGACCGGCCCGGCCTCCTCAGCCAGCGGCGGGCGGGTCCCCCAGGAGGAATCCCCTTCGCAGGCGCGGCTCTGCCAGGCGGGGTAGGGTGGTGTCCGGTTCCCCCGCCCCGCCTGGGCGGCATGGGGGTGAGCGCATCGCGGTGGCTCCGTCTGGCGATGTCCCGGTCGGGGGGCCGACTCAGCGGGGGAGTGGTGGCGGCGGTGCCTGTCAGTCGGAGAGAGCGGCAGGCACCTCCACACGGCGCACGCGCAGTGCGGCCGGCCCAGAAGAAGACGTCAGGCGCAGTGGGGTAGGCGAGTCTACTACGAAGAGGAGGCGATCGGGTCGCGGGAGGAGGCCTTCAGTGAGGCGTGTGGAATAGCAACGGCCTGGCTCCCCAGTTGATGACGTCATCCGCCCACGCCAAGGGAGATCGTCGCCTCGCTCAGAGAGCGAAAGGTCCAGTTCCGAAGACGCGGATGCAGAGGGGTCGGCGGCGGTGGAGTCCAGGTCAGCGGCTGTGGGGGCCCCGCCCGGGCAGCCTGGTGAGTCTTTACCACATTCACTGTCTGTTATGTGTGATAGTTTATGCTTATTATTGGGAGTGGATAGGGCGGCCCTAGCGGCCAGGTTGGTAGGTTCTGCCCCTAGCGCAGCGGGGGTCATGTCCGCTGCATCTGGGGTAGCACCGGCAGACGCGTGGGTGCCGCCTCCCACAGGGGCGGTTGGCTCCCCGGACATGGTACACCCTCCCCAAGTGCCGTTGGCGGGTGCGGGAGAGGCGGTGCTGCCGGCGGCAGCCGGCATTTCTGAGGTTGCTAGGGGGGAGGTGTATGTATGTTTTGAGGGCCCCTTGGGGGCTCACCTAAAACAGGAAGTAAGGGACAGGATATGGAGAGGTGAGTACATGGACATATTTTCCTTGCTTCCTTTAGAGCGTTTTAATCTGGACCGGGGGCGGTCGGAGGAGTCGCGCCACGACGATGAGGATCGTCGGCGCGCGCGGTTCATCCCGCGGACGTTTTCCAATTGGCTGCAGGCATTTGCTATTTTGGCAAGCGTTATAGGGGAAAGGCAACCTGAGTGTTGTTCCCCTTTGTTTTGCTATTTGGATGCCATTAGCGAGGCTCACCGGGTTTATGGGGGCCTAGCATGGCTCCGGTATGATGAGCAGTTCCGGCAACGGAAGGCTCTGCGCCCTGCCATGCGGTGGGACCACAAGGATATCAGCTTGTGGATGAGGCTGATGACGCCCGCTAGGGCGGGGCCTCCCTCTTTTTTTCCAGGGGGGATCGGCGGTACGGGAACCCCAGGACAGCCGGTCCTTAAACGTAAGGGGTTGTGTTGGCAATACAACGAAGGGGGTTGTCGCTTCGGGGGTAGTTGCCACTTCCGGCATGATGCTTCAGGAAAAGGGGAGAACGCCGGTGAACGTCCGAATGCTGCGCCCCTTTCTAAGTAGGTACCCCGACAGGGCAGTGGCCCGACTGTTGGACGAGGGGTTTGAGTATGGTTTCAGGATTCCGTGTTCCTTAACCGTTTTGCCCCCTTTCTCCGATAATTTCCGTTCAGCCAGGCTGCACCCGGACGTTGTGTCCGAAAAGTTGGCCAAGGAGGTGGAGTTAGGGAGGATGGCTGGCCCCTTTTGCTGCCCCCCTCTGGAAAAATTGGTGGTGTCTCCTCTTGGAGTGGTTCCGAAGAAAGAGCCGGGCAAGTTTCGGATGATCCACCACCTATCGTTTCCAAAGGGGGGGTTCAGTTAATGAGGCTATTGACCCGGAGGCTTGTGCTGTGTCATATACCTCGGTTGATGCGGCGATAAAATGGGTCAGGCGGTATGGTAGGGGTGCTCTTATGGTGAAAGTGGATGTGGAGTCGGCGTTTCGGCTTCTCCCGGTGCATCCGGAGAGCTTTCATTTGTTGGGTTGCCGGTGGATGAAGCAATTCTATGTGGAGCGTTGTCTTCCTATGGGTTGTTCCATCTCATCATCATGTGCGTTATTTGAACATTTTAGTTTGTTTGTGGAATGGGTGGTCCAGGAAGTGTCTGGGGTTAGTTCAGTCATACACTACTTGGACGATTTCCTATGTATAGGTCCCCCTGAGCATAAGTTGTGTAAAGTTCTGTTAGCTACGTTGCAGCATATCGCGGAGCGATTTGGTATTCCCCTTGCGGCTGACAAGACGGAGGGTCCGTCTTCGTGCCTTACATTTTTGGGTGTGGTAATAGATTCTGTGGCCATGGAATGTCGTTTGCCGGAGGACAAGTTGTTGGCCCTCCAACAAGAGATTCGGGAAGCTGTGGGGCGGCGTAAGATTCAACTGAGGGCCCTTCAATCTCTGTTGGGGAAGTTGAATTTTGCTTGTTGGATTCTTCCGATGGGCAGGATTTTCAGTCGTAGGTTGTCATCAGCGACGTCGGGCGTTTCTTTCCCTCGTCACTTCGTGACGTTGTCTGGGGAGCATAGAGCTGACCTACAGGTGTGGGACATGTTCTTGCAGACTTTTAATGGCTGCTCGGTGTGGCAACAAGGCCCGGTGAGCAATTTTGATTTGGAACTCTTTACGGACGCAGCAGGGTCTTTAGGGTACGGTGCTTTCCTGGGTGGTAAGTGGAGCACGGAACGTTGGCCAGCGTCGTGGCGGGAAGCAGGTTTTTGTAAAAATTTAGTGCTGTTGGAACTTTTCCCGGTACTGGTGGCGTTGGAGGTATGGGGGGAAATATTCCGTGACAAGAAAGTGAGGCTTCATTGTAATAATCTGGGGGTGGTACAAGTGATCAATCGCTTGTCGGCAGCGTCTCTACCGGTGGTGCGCTTGTTACGCCATTTGGTGTTGCGCTGCCTACAACAGAATGTGTTTTTGTACGCTGTACATCTGCCAGGGACGACTAACGAAGTTGCGGACGCCTTGTCTCGCTTTCAGCTGGACAGGTTTCGGGAGTTGGCACCGGGAGCGGAGCAGCACGGAACACCCTGTCCGGTAGGGCTATGGCGGATTGCCTTGGAATCGCCGCAGGTTTGATACGGAGGTCGGTAAGTGATAGCACTTGGGCGGTTTATTCTGCAGCTTGGTCTGAATGGAGGCAGTTGTTGTCCGAAACGGGTGTGGGTGGGGGCAGTGAGGAGGCGGAAGCCGCTTTGCTGTACTTTATAGGTAGGAATTTTGTACACCGGACGTCCATGTCCTCCCTTAACTGTAAGCTAGCGGGAATTGCCTTTTGGTGTAAGTTGTCAGGATTCCGGGATGTTACGAAGGGGTTTCGGATACGGCAGGCATTGAAGGGCTACAAAAAAGGCGCTTGTAAACCGGATAGCCGCAGGCCAGTCACGTTTAGTATGCTTTTGGGTTTGGGGTCCAGGGTTTCGGATATTTGTTCTTCAGTATACGAGGCATCGCTGTTTCGCGCCGCCTTTAGTTTGGCCTTCTTTGGGGCCTTCAGGGTGAGGGAACTCGTTAGTAACAGCACTAAGGTTCATGGCGGCCTTCAGGTGAGTGACGTTACCAAGGAGGGTGGGTCAGTGGTAGTCCGGATTCGGCGTTCTAAAACTGATCAGGTAGGTAAAGGGGCCACAGTTCGCTTGTTCCCCGTTCGGGGATCTTCCATGTGTCCGGTGTCGGCTGTGGAGGGGTACTTACTTTCCCGCCCTAGGGGTGGTGGGTCTTTTCTGATACATGAGGATGGTAGGCCGCTGTCTGTCTATCAGTTCACAGCTGTTTTTAGACGTTGCTTAGAGGCGGAGGGCCTACCTTCTATGGAATTTTCGCCACACTCCTTCCGTATCGGGGCTGCCACTGAGGCAGCCAGGTGGGGATTGGACGACTCTGTGGTGAGACGTATAGGCAGGTGGGAGTCAGCTCGTTTTAAGTTATATGTGCGTCCGGGTTTAATTTTAGATGTTTAAGTTACAGAATTTTACAGCTGCTGTGGGGTAATGGGTCATTGGTTGTTATGTTCTTTTACAGATGGTGAACCTGCCTTGGTTTGGGTGCTGGGGCACTCGTATGTATTTTGGGGAGCGAAACGGGCGGATGTGCGACCGAACGGTCGTCAGCTTGGACTATCTCGGGATGAGGCAATGGTGAGGTGGATTGGCATGTCGGGACTACTGTGGTGTCGGGTCCTGCCGGAGTTGGAAAAGTTTGTTGCGTTGGACAGGGCCCCGGACATTTTGGTAGTTCATGCGGGTGGTAATGACCTGGGGGTTAGGTCCATGAGACACCTCATACGGGATATAAAAATTGATTTTCTACGGCTACAGGCGGATTTCCCGGGGACCATTTTTATATGGTCAGACATTGTTGCGAGAACGTCGTGGCGTTTCGCCAGGTCAGTTGCAAAAATTAACAAGGCTAGGGTTAAAGTGAATAAAGAAGTTGGTCGCTTTATAGCCCGGAATGGGGGGTTCGTGGTCAGACACACTGATTTGGAGACGGACACGTGGCGGCACCTGCGGGGGTATGGAGTACACTTAAACGCTGTGGGTATTGATTTATGGAGCTTGGGCTTGCAGGACGGTATTAACAGGGCCCTGCGGGCGTGGAGGGGCTCCAGGGCGTAAGGCTTTACGCCCGTGAGCTGTGGCGTGGTCTCAGGAGGACGGACAATTTGGTTTGGTTGGGAAGGATCCATCGTAGGTATGGAGTCCTCAATGGTTTGGTCCCAGTTACACTGGTTAACTGGAAGATGGTTTCACCCGAGCCGGCGTATTGCGGCTGTGGGTATGTGGCTATATATATATAAATTCATCAGAAATGGATGTTTTGGGCCTCCTGGGATCAACACCCGCCTAATAGACATGTTTTCTGTTTTGATAAATATGTTCAAGTTGTTTGTGTTTAAATAAACGGCCTAACGGCCAATTTCTCCAAAAGCAGTGTGTGTTGTTTTTATTAATAGGTAAAGGGAATAAGGTGGGTAAGCATCAGGTCTACCCGGGTCATGTACAAAGGTCCACTTTTTTAATGTATGAATAAAATTATGGTATTTTATCTTAGTTTTGTTTTTGCTCTTGATGTGTTGGTTTCCCTATAAAGTCCCATTGGGGATTTGTTCTTTCAATTATACATATCTGATTAACATTGCATCCTATAAACCCTGTGAGCGGTTGGAACTGCCGGTCATAATCCAAACTGTGGAACTACCAGTCCCAGCAAACACACAAGGCGTACTAGACTCCTGTCATGGGAGTACCATCCTTCTGGTGAGTGCAGGGGAGCACAGGAGGGGAGCCCGGATTGCACAGGATCACACAGCAATGTATTGAGCAGTTGGCACTTTATTTGCACATTAACCACTTGCCGACCGCCAACCGCAGGTTGACGGCGACAAGGTGGTTCGATATCGCAAACCGCCGTCATATGACGGCGGCTGCGAGATCGTGCACTGTGAGCACGCACGCCGCCGGAGGCACGCTCACTGTGTCCGGGGGTGGGCAGGGAGCGGGTGCGGCGGACTCGATCTCTGCTGGCTACCCGCGTTGCCCCCCCAGAGTGAAAGAACGGAGGTCCGTGCATGTAAACACGGATCTCAGTTCTGTGAGATGGGGAAGGGCGGTGATCACAGCCTTCCTCCTATATGGAAGCTGTGATCACTCCCCTTCTCCTGCTAGGGCAGCCCACACACAGTTAGAATACGCCCAGGGAACACAGTTAACCCTTACAGCGCCCCCCCCCGGGTTAACCCCTTCACTGCCAATGGCATTTACACAGTAATCAGTGCATTTTTATAGCACTGATCGCTGTATAAATGCCAATGGTTCCAAAAAAGTGTCAAAATGGTCCGACATGTCCGCCCCAATATCGCAGTACTGCTAAAAATAGCAGATCGCCGCCATTACTAGTAAAAAATAAATAAAAATTAAAAACCCCAAAAATGAATTCTCATCATCCGTAAATGCGGCAACTTTTGCGCAAACCAATCAATAAACGCCGTTTGCGTTTTTTATCACAAATATGAGGAAGAATATAAAATCGGCCAAAACCGATGAAAAAAATGTTTTTTTATATTTTTTTTTTCGATTTGTATTTTAGCAAAAAGTAAGAAATTTTGATTTTTTTTGCAAAATTGTCGCTCTTCTTTTGTTTATAGCAGCGATCAGAAATGACGCAGAGGTGATCAAATACCACCAAAGGAAAGCTCTATTTGTGGGATAAAAAGGACGCAAATTTTGTTTGGGTACAACACCGCACGACCGCGCAATTGTCAGTTAAAGCAACGCAGTGCCGAATCGCAAAAAGTGCTCTGGTCCTAAAGTGTGAAATCCTTCCAGGGCTGAAGTGGTTAAATAAGAAGAGCCCATTTTTGATGAACTATTGGTTTTATATATACCAAGAAGAGCTGCATCATTGATGGACTATCTTTTTTCTGACATTTATTCACTGTCTGCACATTGTTGTTTACTCATTTATATATTGATTCATATATTTATTTGAACCTATCATGCATCATGGGATGTCCATTTTATATAATTTGTGATTATTAGGATGTTAGCACAGCAGGTCAGAAGTAGCACTCTTTTTTCACACTTCACTTATACTCAAGGCACCTACACCTTTATATAGAGCAGCAGCTTCAAACTCTTTTGTTTCATGTAGTTATTTTAAGAAATTTCAATAATTGTTATATTTACACATCCATGAGCAGAGTATTGGTCTGATTAGAACCATTTTAATCTATTAACATTATACTTTTACATATCTTTGGTAAAAAATAACCCAAATTAGTGGATATTATTTGGTCTGTGTGAAAGTTAGAGAGTCTACAACCTATAGTGCAAATCACTGAAAATTGATCATACTTGATATACTGAAGGCCTGTCTCATTTCTTGAGACCCACGATCCGCAAATCGGAAGACAGATTGTCCGTTTTGTTTTTTGCATGCTAATCTCAGATCGAATCGGAAGAGTGTACTAAAGCCACGAAAATTCTCGTACAACAGAATAAAAAATCTGAAGTGATGTCATGTGTTGTAGTGTATTTGTATTGTATTTTCGGACGACAACTGTACTGATTAAATGAAAATCGTCCGATCTGGTATCATGCGTTCAAAATTTTCATGCATGTTCGATCAAATATAAGCTGTGTACTAACGATCCAATTATCATACGATCGCATCGTATATGGTATTTTTCGTCTGATTTTCGGATCGTGTGTACAGGCCATTAGGCTGGATTCACACCTATGCATTTTTTAGAGCATTTTGCAGATTTGCACTACAGTCTATGTAACATGGTTTCCTATGGAACACGTTCTGTAGTGCAAATCTGCAAAATGCAAAAAACACTAAAAATGCATAGGTGTGAATCCAGCCTAAGGGCCCTTTCACATGGGTTTTTCCGTTTTCAGATTCCGTTTTCTCAGCGGGGATCGCTCCGCTGATCCCCGCTGAGCCGACGGATGACAGTTCCCTTTCCGCTGACATCCGCCGCTCCATAGGGCTGCATGGAGCGTCCGTTCAGGTCCACCTGAAAAACTGACAGGCAGACCTGAACGGAAAGCCTGTGTGAAAGTGCCCTTAGGCTGCAGGGGGCGACCCGAGTTCAGCGCGACTTCAGGCGACTTACAATGCAACTTCCTGCCAGGCAACTTTGCCTGTGGCCAATCAGAGCAGGGAGGGAGGGGGTTACCCTGGATAAATTATTTTCTTTTCACTGTAAAGTCGCTTCCATTTAGATGGGTGACCCGACTTGGAGGTGACTTCTATTCAATTCTATGGGCACACGTTAGATAGAAGTCGCCTAGAAGTCATGCAGGAACCTTTTTTGAAGTCGCTCCAACTTCAGTAGTGTACATTAACCACTTCAGCCCCGGAAGAATTTTGCACTTTAGGACCAGAGCACTTTTTGCGATTCGGCGCTGCGTCGCTTTAACTGACAATTGCGCGGTCGTGCGACATTGTACCCAAACAAAATTTGCGTCCTTTTTTTCCCACAAATAGAGCTTTCTTTTGGTGGTATTTGATCGCCTCTGCATCATTTCTTATCGCCGCTATAAACAAAAGAAGAGCGACCATTTTGCAAAAAAACCCAAATTTCTTACTTTTTGCTAAAATTCAAATCAAAAAAAAAAATATAAAAAAACATTTTTTTCACCGTTTTTGGCCGATTTATATAATTCCTCATATTTGCGATAAAAAAAATCGCAATTGGTATTTATTGATTGGTTTGCGCAAAAGTGGCCGCGTTTACGGATGATGAGAATTCATTTCTGGGGGTTTTTTTTTTTTTTTTTTACTAGTAATGGCGGCGATCTGCGTTTTTTAGCGGTAATGCGATATTAGGGGGGACATGTCGGAACATTTTGACACTTTTTTGGGACCAATGACATTTATTCAGCGATCAGAAATTTAAATGTCCACGGATTACTGTATAAATGTCATTGGCAGTGAAGGGGTTAACCTGCAGGGGGAGAGCTAGGGGTTAAGTGTGTTCCCTGGGTGTGTTCTTACTGTGGGGGGGTTGGGCTAACATGGGCATGAGAGATCTAACTGATCCCAGTGACAGGGATCAGTAGATCTCTCATGCCCCACTGACAGGGCGGGGAACCGCCGTGTTTACATCGGCGGTTCCCCGTTCTTTTCCCTGTAGCCGCTCATCGCGGCTCGCCGGCGGACATCGGGTCCGCCCGAGCCGCGGACACACTCCCCAGGAGTGCGGCGGGTGCGCGCGCGCCCCCCTGGTGGCCAAATGCGAATCGCCGCTTATTTACGGCGATTCGCGCCCAGCTCCCCGACTGCCGCCGTGAAAAGACGGCGCGCGGTCGGGAACCGGTTAAGAAGGCTCTCATTAATTTCAATGGGATTTCAAATGTTAAGCGACTTGGGGCGACTCAAGTCGGAGCGCATGTCGCCCCTCTGTGAATGGGCACTAACGAGCCAGGAAAGTACAAATGACCCCTTTTTGGAAAGTAGACATTCCAATGTATTTAGTAAGAGGCATGGTGAGTTTTATGAAGTCATTTTTTCCCACGTTTTTTTGCAAAATGAAGATTTTGTTTTCCACAAAATTGTCATTGTAACATGTTATTTCTCTCATATGGCATATGCATAGCACAAATTACACCCCAAAACACATTCTAATACTCCTGAGTATGGCGAAACCACATGTGTGGGACATTTTCACAGCCTGGACACATACAGAGGCCCAACATACAGGGAGCACCATCAAGTGTTCTAGGAGCATAAATTACACATCTCATTTCTCAACCACCTATTACAATTCTGAAAGCCCTGAAGCACCAGGACAATGGAAACACCCACAAAATGACCCCATTTAGGAAAGCTAACACCCCAACGTATAATCTGTGAGGCATAATGAGTCTTTTGAACTGTTCGTTTTTTTCCAGAAGTTTTTGGAGAATGTGGGGAAAAAATGAAACCGCATTTTTTTTTTACACAAAGTTGTCTATTTATAAGATAAGACAGGTGGCACTGACACATGACAATATGACAGGTCAGGTGGCACTGACGCGTGGCACTGACAGGTCAGGTGGCCCTGATGATATGTGGCACTGATGACAGGTCAGGAGGCACTGATGACACGTGACACTGATAATTGATGACACGTGACACTGATTGATGACACTGATGACAGGTAGCACTGACACATGGCACTGATGACAGGTCAAGTGGCACTGATGCGTGGCACTGATGACAGGTCAGGTGGCACTGATGATACGTGGCACTGATGGCAGGTGAGGTGGCCCTGATGACACGTGACACTGATAATTGATGGCACTGATGACACGTGACACTAATTGATGAAATTGATGACAGGTGGCACTGACACGTGGCACTGATGACAGGTCAGGTGGCACTGACACGTGGCACTAATGACAGGTCAGGTGGCACTGATGACACTTTGATGACACTGATGACACGTGACACTGATTGATGGCACTGATGACACGTGGCACTGATGACAGATAGTGGTACTGTAAAAGTGATGGGTACCTTGACACCAGTGGGCACTGTGATGGGCAGTATTTGGGCACAGTAAATAGTGTGTTTTAACTCACTGATCGGATCAATGAATAGATCCAGCACAGAACGCTCTCTCCCTCCTCACACAGCGGTCTCTGTGTGAGGAGAGAAAGCCAGCAATGAGAGATGATCTCATATGTTTACATTTGAGATCATCTCTCATTGGACCCGCAAATCATGTGGTAAATGGCCGCTGTGATTGGCCATTTACCACGATCTGTGATTGGCTGTGTCCAAGTGACACGGCGATCACAGATCTTCCGCGATGCGCGCCCGCGATGGTGCAAAGGGGAGGATGTACATGGACGCCCTCCCGGCATTTCAGGTCAGCGCTAAGGCCATCTTTTGGCTATAGCGCAGACGTGAAGTGGTTAAAGGACAAACAAGGCTTTCATTTCGTGAGATTGTCTTGCAAAAAAGTTTTTTATGCAAACCTTGGACAAAAAAGTACCAAAAAAAAAAGAAAAAGAACACCTGTTTAACTTTTTTTTAAAATTTGTAAGGCTAGGCTCACATATCTGCGGGTATGGAATGCACGTGAAATCACGTACAGTCCCGACCCTTGGAAAAAAATGCTGCACAGATGCTAACAGACGTGCAGGGGTGCCATTAATCTTGGTAAGGGAGACTGGGTATTTTCACACGGGTGAGTCAGCAGAAGCACCAGAGCGTGGCGGGGGGGGGTCTAAT